>JAGSMP010000828.1:0-65000 GCA_029286625.1 Parnassius orleans | reverse complement strand
ATTCCGGTATAGTATATGACTTTTTTGCATACGATGGTGGCAACAGTTTTGACCATGCTGAATTTACAGAGTGGGAAAATAATTATCTTGCCATTGGCGGGAGAACAGTTATAAAGTTGTGTAAAACTATCAAGGAAAACCTTCATCAACTATTTATTTTGATAAACGGTTCACGTCTCTGGAGCTGATATATCATCTACGAAATGAATATGGAATTCATTCTTCGGAACCATAAGGAAGGACTGACTTAGAGCACAGAATATTTACGAAAATAAAGTGCTGAAGAGAAATGGTAGAGGAAGCTATGTAATGATTTCAGACAATAAAAGTAAGCTATCAATTGTAAAGTGGGTGGACAATTACTGTGTAAATTTAGCGAGTTCATATTGTGGAGAAGAGCTTGTTACCAGCATTTTACGCTATAATAACGATGTGCGTGAAAAGCCTGTTACATGTCCACACATTATTAAGGAGTACAATAAAAATGGGTTGATAAAGCCGATGTGTTGATTTCTTTATATAGGATTGCTCTGAAAAGCAAGAAATGGTATATGGACATATTCAGCCACCTCATCGACATTTCTCTGAATAATGCATGGCTTGTTTACAAACGTGAAATGCAAGATATGGGTGATAATTCTATCCTACTGAAAAGGTTTCGAGTCCAAATTGCAGATGCACTAATAAAATCAGACACACGTATAAAAATTGTAATAGATTCAGAAATTTCAGCTGAAATCAATAAACCAATAGTTCCAAGGCCGTCACCAGAGATGCGGTTAGATGGGATCAACCATCTACCCGATATCGATACATAAGAACGGTGCTATCTTTGTACTAAAGGGAAAACAATGATAAAATGCCTGAAATGCGATGTAAGATTGTGTCTGCCTCAAAAAAAAAATTGTTTTTGCAATTTCATACACAAAAATAATTAACTCATTAGTATGTTTAATTGCTTATGACTTTTTGATCAAAAATATTTTTTAGCCAGTTTTATTGTTTTATTAAATCCACATTTTTGTATAAATGGAATTGTTATTTAAAATGTCAATATTCTTAATTTATACAGTATCCAGCACTGTTCGTTTTCTAGGACGCTAAGGACGCTAGGACAGAATTTATTTGTTACGTATGCAGTGCTCTCCGTTTTATGGATAATTAAAAAAAACTTCTAAATAAATCTTTTTTCTTATTCTTTTATATTTACATTTAATTACATCCCTAACAACACATAAAAATAGATTTTTGAACAAAGATAATGTTGCCGCTTTAATAGAACCAGCGTGGTGGCGATCACCACATTCCCAAGGGTTATTTCATTTATGTATTGTTTGATATTATAATAACACTTTTTGTACAATTTTTCTTTAATAACATATTTAAACTTGTTTATTGACAAATTTTGTACATTTTCTGGGGTTTTGTTGTAAAAGCGTATACATTGCCCCATAAATGAATTACTATTTCTGTGGAGTCTACTAACTGGTGTTACAAGCTTATGTTTGTTCCTAGTGTTGAAAGTATGAACATCTTTATTCTTATCAAAGCTATTTATGTTTTTATGTAAATTTTCATTAACAAATGACAAAGTTAATATGTTTATTTCTTTAAATTTTTCTCTAAGGGTCTCATTACAATTTAAGTAACAAATCGCCCGTACGGGTCTCTTTTGTAAAACAAATATGGCTTCAATGTCAGTCACATTACCCCATAGCAAAATTCCATAAGACATCACACTATGAAAGTAACTAAAATAAACTAATCTAGCTGTCTCAACATTGGCGAGACATCTAATCTTTCTTACAGCATATGCTGCAGAACTAAGACTGCTGGCTAATTTAGATAAATGAGAAAATGACTACTTTATATTTTAACCGTCAAACAATAAAAAAAAATTTCTTTTAAAAGCTTTTTATGCGTCCTCTTGAAAGAATTTTTAAAGTATATATATACCTATGTAAATTGATTCGATAGATGATTTTAATAGCAATGAAAATCAATTGATACCACAGAATAGTAAAGCATACAAAAGTATGAAAATATGAATATTATAATAATAAAAAGAGAAATAACTAAAAACAGCTACAAAAACAAAAATGCGGTTGACCCTGCAGGCCATCCCTAGAACTTTTTATTTTTTGAAAATTCTCGAAACGGCTCGACCGATCGATTGGAAATCTAATCAGCTCGAAGTCTCTGTGAACACTTTCGAACGTCGTGTCGCCCATCTCGATCGGTTTATTCGTTCTAAAAATATCGTACGACAAAATTTTATTTGCATACATACACATACACACACACACATACGTGTACGGCCGGACGTCCAGCCATTAATAGTCGGAACGGCTTCCTAGAACCTCAAAACGTGGAGATCTGATGAAATCTCGCATTCCCAAAATCGGACCGAAATCTATAACTTCCTACTTTTCAAAGCGGGAAGTTAAAAAATAATTTTGACATAATAACTTCTGAATTTGGTGCTAATACATAGTGCGTCGAAGATTAAAAGACCAATTCAGAAGATTATATGGAAAATATTTGTTTGTTTTTAAGGTCGGATTTAATTTTTTAACCCTTAATTCATTTTTGTCCGTTTTTGGTACAATTAAATTATCAAAGTTAAAAAGGTTCCTAAACGTAAACTGGCGCTGTTTTTGAACGAAGCGTGAAGAGAGCGATATATCCATCCCACTTGCATACACACTACGCGTCATAGACTTAGAATATCCAATATATTCTAAGTCTATGCCACGCGTCGCGCTCATTACAACACTAACTGTCGTTCGATTTGAAATCTGTCAAGTCGACGTTTGGTAGCTATTCGTAAAACAGTACAAAAATGGTTAAACCACTGCGACCTGCAGTTATTTCGAAAGGAGGTGAGTTTATTGTTTATTTTTGATCAATTTATAATTACTTTGCATGAGAATTTATAGGATTGATATGTTAAATGTTAGGTGTCACTTTTTACGGACATTGCCACTTTACGTACACTCGGTGCTTTATTTTAGGCGTCCTAAATAACGGACTTTGCTAATGTTATTAACAGTAATAATCTAAACGAGCACGTGTGCATTACTGTTTTTTTTTAATATCTAATACTTCATGGTTATTACTTTTAAATACTAAATATGCTTGTTATAAGGAATTCTACTAATAATAGCAAAGCACTGCGTGCGCAAATAATTTTGGCTATGATTCTACCGTCAGACTTGGAATCATCCAACGTCCAAAATGATGAGAATAATGAGGAAAGAGTATTTTTACGTATAGCGTTAGAGGATTCATCTTCCTGTCGAACTCTGTCTCCCGTGCTGGAAGAATTTATGAATAGTTTTGATGATGATTTTGATGAAAAATTAGCGAGTCTTTCTCTATTAAATAATTATTATGATACTTTGGTTGATTCCCCTGCAACGGGCAATATTCCTCTTCAAACTTCTCCATCTGTGGTCACCACGTCAGTACAGTCTCCAAAAGATATTTCAATTTTTCAGCCGCCTCAATCAATATCATCCCCAGCAACACCACTAGGTATTTTAACAAGACGCACAAGAAACATAAGAAATGCAAATGATGCTGCTCCTTCTACATCCAATCTAGCCAGAAATAAGCGAAAAAAACTAGAACACATGAAATTCAAATTCAAACGCCAAAAATTCAGAAGCCTGGTACACATATATTCAGAATTTAACCCTTCTATAGATTATACGGATAAAACATCATTCGATTATTTTCAAGAAGCTTTGGAATGCGGATTGTGGTTCCCACATCATCGAAATGACCAATTTATACTCTATGCAAAAACAAGGCAAGCCAATAAATCTAACAGTCAAACACATAAAATCCTTTGTCAGTATTGAAATTTTAATGGGAATAGTAAGCATGCCAGCTTATACTGATTATTGAGCGCAAGACACTCGTTTTGCTCCTATCGCAGACGTTATGTCTCTCAAAATATATGAGACTATTAGAGGGAATTCACTTTTGTAATAATGCGGAGGATGATCATGTAGATCGTTATTTTAAAGTAAGACCCGTGATGGAACACTTACCGCTAAATTGTTTGGCAATTGAAGAGGAAAGGTCGTATTCCATAGACGAGATGATGGTGCCGTATAAAGGTAAAAAGGCTGGATCTCGGCGTCAATAAATGCCAAAAAAAAACGACACGCGGCTTTAAATTTTTTTTTCGAGCTGGGAATTCCAACATAGTATATGACTTTTTTGCATACGATGGTGGCAACAGTTTTCACCATGCTGAATTTACAGAGTGGGAAAATAATTATCTTGGCGTAGGCGAGAAAACAGTTATAAAGATGTGTAATATTATCAAGGAAAACTTTCATCAACTCTTTATTTTGATAAATGGTTCACGACTCTGGAGCTGATATATCATCTACGAAATGAATATGGAATTCATTCTTCGGGAACCATAAGGAAGGACTGACTTAGAGGACAGAATATTATCGAAAATAAAGTGCTGAAGAGAAATGGTAGAGGAAGCTATGTAATGATTTCCGACAATAAAAGTAAGCTATCAATTGTAAAGTGTGTGGACAATTACTGTGTAAATTTAGCGAGTTCATATTGCGGAGAAGGGCCTGTTACCAGCATTATACGCGATAATAAAGATGTGCGTGAAAAGCCTGTTACATGTCCACACATTATTAAGGAGTACAATAAAAATGGGTTGATAAAGCCGATGTGTTGATTTCTTTATATAGGATTGCTCTGAAAAGCAAGAAATGGTATATGGACATATTCAACCACCTCATCCACATTTCTCTGAATAATGCATGGCTTGCTTACAAACGTGAAATGCAAGATATGAGTGATAATTCTATCCTACTGAAAAGGTTTCGAATCCAAATTGCAGATGCACTAATAAAATCAGACACACGTATAAAAATTGTCATAGATTCAGAAATTTCAGCTGAAATCACTAAACTAATAGTTCCGAGGCCGCCACCAGAGTTGCGGTTAGATGGGATCAACCATCTATCCGATATCGATACACAAGAACGGTGCTGTCTTTGAACTAAAGGGAAAACAATGATAAAATGCCTGAAATGCGATGTAAAAAAAAAATGGTTTTTGCAATTTCATACACAAAAATAATTAACTTATTACTATGTTTAATTGCTTATGACTTTTTGATCAAAAATATTTTTTTAGCCAGTTTTATTGTTTTATTAAATCCATATTTTTGTATATTTATAAATGGAATTGTTATTTAAAATGTCAATATTCTTAATTTATACACTGTTCGTTTTCTAGGACGCTAAATAACAGAATTTATTTGTTACGTATGCAGTGCTCTTCGTTTTATGGATGATTAAAAAAATACTTCTAAATAAATCTTTATTTTTATTATTTTATATTAACATTTAATTACATCCCTAACAACACATAAAAATAGATTTTTGAACAAAGATAATGTTGCCGCTTTAATAGGACCAGCATGGTGGCGATCACCACATTCCCAGGGGTTATTTCATTTATGTATTGTTTGATATTATAATAACCCTTTTTGTACAATTTTTCTTTAATAAAATATTTAAACTTGTTTATTGACAAATTTTGTACATTTTCTGGGATTTTGTTGTAAAAGCGTATACATTGCCCTATAAATGAATTACTATTTCTGTGGAGTCTACTAACTGGTGTTACAAGCTTATGTTTGTTCCTAGTATTTATAGTATGAACATCTTTATTCTTATCAAAGCTATTTATGTTTTTATGTAAATTTTCATTAACAAATGACAAAGTTAATATGTTTATTTCTTTAAATTTTTCTCTAAGGGTCTCATTACAATTTAAGTAACAAATCGCCCGTACGGGTCTCTTTTGTAAAACAAATATGGCTTCAATGTCAGTCACATTACCCCATAGCAAAATTCCATAAGACATCACACTATGAAAGTAACTAAAATAAACTAATCTAGCTGTCTCAACATTGGCGAGACATCTAATCTTTCTTACAGCATATGCTGCAGAACTAAGACTGCTGGCTAATTTAGATATATGGGGGGCCCATTAAAGCTTCGCGTCCATAGTAATACCAAGAAAAACAGTGGTATCCACAAGAGTCAACTCATAATATTTTTTAGTTAAAACATGTCAATAAATTAAGTCGAGATTAATTTCAATAATTACAATTCAAGTCAAATTTATCATTTGAGAAGTCATTTATTTATTTAAAAGAAATTGAAATAATTTACTCTTAAAGATTACTATATTCGATTTTTGAAACAAACAGGTTTTTTTTCAAAAAATGAAAAAAAAATCATGTTTAAACAAATCTGTTGTAAACATGTATTGCCATACAATATACATTTTTTTAGTATAGTTGTATTCTTTGCTTTGGTACAGATAATTTATGTATGTTTCTACAAGTCCTAATTATAACGTCGTTTTGTTTTTCAAATAACGTACTATTTTTGTGAACAAAGATACAGATTTCGTAAATGTATAATGCTGGAAGCGGCAATATTTTATGTTTGTGAAAAAGGGGAATACAACTATCTAATTGGTGTGCTCCGCGAAAAGCTCTAATTAAATCGACAGAATTACCCCAAATTATTAAGCCGTAACGTAGGATCGAAGAAACATATCCATGATAGGCAGAAAGTGCGGCCTCTATGTTAGCCACTCATCTTAAACAATATAGAACAAAGACAAATTTATCTAACTTTCTACATAGGTTATCAATATGTGTCTTCCAATTACAGAACTTGTCTATTGTTATACCTAAAAAGTTGGTATGGTCAACTTCTTCGATGACGTTTTTCCCATATTCGATTTTAAGTGGTGCTTGTTTACTATTATATGTCTGAAATCTTATCAGTTTAGTTTTTCCGATGTTAAATTATAAATTATTATACCTTAACCAATCTATTATTTTTTCTAAAGTTCTATTTATTTCGTATTCGTAATCAAAAGTTTTATTTTTATTTTCAATATTAATGATAATGTCATCACCATACAGCACACATTTGTGTGTAGTTATATTGGAAAGATGGTTTATGTATATTATGAATAATAGAGGTCCTAGAATACTTCCTTGCGGCACTCCGCATTTATTTTCGCAATATGGTCATCTATAATCTTTTTTACGATGTCCAGAGTAGCTTGATATCTCAACGCACTGAATAATAATCTTAATCTTAATAATCTTGGTGGTGTTGATTGTAAATCAAATTCATTTAACGGCAACGATGATAATCCGGTCTAAATATTTTTTAATTCTCTGTCGTTTATACGACATATAAAGTAAAAATTTCCCTGCTTCTTTCAGTTTTTAATTTTTTAATTTTATTTTATTAAAATATTTAAAATTATTTTTCTAAGATCCATATAAAAAAAAATGATGATGAAAAATGATGAGTTTTAACTTATTTGAACAGCATCTCCCGTCCTCCCTCATTTGCGTACACTAATATCGTCCCTACTAATCCCAACACCACTACTCCCAACAGTGTAGTTGACACTAGGAAAGACACACCACGGTCGATAATACAAATACGTAAGCTAAGACACATCATTTTAATTTTTTACGCGGATCTTAGCTAAATGATTTTTAGCATCTTATATAAATAATGAATTTCAGCAAAGTAACGATTTGCTAATAATATTAACGGGCGATTGCTAATAATATTGATCGTAGTATGTCATGACGTCATACCATGTTGCTAATATCATCATGGAGAATGGGTGGCCCCACTATTATTAGCAATTCCTCGTTATTAACCCTAGTCACTGGACTTTTTTGTAGTTTCTTTCGTAGAGTGAAATTTACTCTGTCAAAGTGACTGAACTAAAAGTGAAAAGTGCGTTCCCTGGTCACAGTCTCTTAAAACAGAGCATAGTATATTATTTTACCTGCCGTTTTTGCCACGTTTTTCCTTTGTTCAGATACCCACATTCAAAATATACTAACATTTTGAATATTCCCATGGCCTCAGTATGTATAATGTAGTTATATAGTATGTATTATTATGTGTTACTAAAACCGGTATTCAGAGACAAACAAGGGGCTTAATGTATAACTTCACAATGTCCAAGTTTGGACTAGACTCAACAGAATTTTGTGGAGTTTGAGTTCAATTTCGAGATTATCTCTGAATACCGGCCTAAGAATAAATAATTCCTATTCTTAGTGTTCATACTAATTAGTTTCAAATAAAGAAGTTAATTTTCGAATTTTCTTTCCCTCCTCTAATAGTTTTAGCTAAATGTAATGTACTCAACATTGCCGTGTGGAGGCGCCGTAAGGTAATTCACCACTCTCTTTCGTCCCGTGAGTGTCAATATAACACAAAAAAATCTCATGAGCCTCCGAAAGACAGCGGTATAACCATCATATTAATTCCAGACGAAAATAATCTAGATCGGCGACTGGGAGCAACGTCAAAGATGCATGACCTGATGGACAACACAACCTGAAAACGTGAAGAAAGTCCCACGTTTAGCAGTGGACTTTTGCGGGCTAATGAGAAGAAAAAAAAAACAATACATTAAAACAGCAACTTCATATTTAAACCTATTATTGTATATAATGTAGAATGCTTTATATAAAATAAGGGTATCAAACGAGTACACAATCTACCTTGTAGTAAGTGGATGCAAAAATATATTCTCCATTAAGAGTCGAAATGTAAATACGTTGTCAGTTATGCTAGATAGAATGCCTCTTTAGCAGTAAAAAGGATTTCCGGTTCTCTTCACGCGCTATACGAAACACAGCAGTATTAAGCTGCTGTTTTGCACAAGTATTCTGTAAGAGCGTTGTCCTTTCCTAATCAAGCCGAGCAATTGGCCAACTATAATATAGCTTCGGTGTGGCTTTACCACGTGTAGGCCAACTATAATATAGCTTCGGTGAATCGCACCATCATCCATCATACAGTACTTGCTCGACGTGCTGAAGCTCGGCGGCCAGATGTTTTCTGTCATAGGTCCCTCGTGCTCTCTGAAACAAAGATTTTCCCACGGTAGCTAACTGTGATGGATGATGGTGCGATTCACCATTCAAATATCGGTTTAAATGGTGAATCGCACCACGCAAGTACTGCAAGACAACAAGCTTCGGGTCCCGCGCCTACATCACAGTGACCGAGTGAAGCCGGCCACAGACGAGCGTGTGCCTGTTGTACTACCCTATGTCAGAGGAGTCACAGACAAGGTTGGCTACATCTTGAAGCGCGCTTCCATTAAAACATAATTCAAGCCGCCGAAGCAGATTAGTAAAGTTCCGTCAAGTGTCATATCCCTCTACAAGATGCAGGAGTGTACAAGCTGGATTGTGAATTTGGTCTCTCTTACATAGGAAAAACAAAAAGATCTATAAAAACCCGCGTAAAAGAACATATAGCTGACTTGAAGCACCGACGTATCGGGAAGTTTGCAGATTGTGAACATGTTCAAGATCGTCCTCGCCATTACATTAGATTTCATCATCATCATCATTACAGCCCTTCACAAGTTCACTGCTGAACATAGGCCTCCCCCAAAAAATGCCACAAAGCACGGTCCTGAGCCACCTGCATCCATCGACTTCCTGCATGTCTTACCAGGCTATGCTCGGAGTCTCACTGCGTGATAAACTTAGAAATGAGGTTATCCGCAGTAGAACCAGCGTGACCGACATAGCCCAACGGATTAGTAAGCTGAAGTGGCAATGGGCCGGCCATATAGCTCGAAGAACCGACAACCGATGGGGAAAAAAGGTTCTCGAGTGGCGGCCTCGTACCGGCGGACGAAGTGTAGGGCGTCCCCCCACTAGATGGAGTGACGACCTGGTAAGACATTAGATTTGATAGACCAAAAATCGTCGCAAAAGAACACCGATTCCTACCAAGGATGTTTCGCGAGGCTATTGAAATTAAAAAAACATCCTAATTTCAATAGAGAAGATGGATGGGTGCTGCCATCTGCTTGGAATCCTATAATTAATAAAATTAAATCCAAACCCAAGTATACCACTGTTAGACTTCAAGATACTGTAAGCTCATTCTGCGTAGATCGAACCAAAAATTAATATAAAAAAAACTGAAGGTAGCCGGGCTAACTATTACATCGGGACGTCAAACACCCCAGTCCCCCCCGTGACCATGCGTGCTGTAAAGCACCCGAAACGTCGGGAATTAAAAAGTTAAAATTAAACGCGATATAATCCGTAAAAATTAGTTTCATTTAAATCAGAAGCCTTTTCTTCTTTTCTAAGTAAGTAAAGATCTAATAGTTTCCGAAAGAAGGCGGTATAACAATCTCTTTACGAGCCTGACTAACAAAGCAAATCCTACCCCCCTACTAAGGGGGAGGCCCAGGTTAAGCAATGACCGTTTACGGCCTAATGAAGAAAAAAAGGAATACGAGTGCAATTGATAAATACAAACCATCATCATCTACGTCCTTTCCTGTTATAGCGAGATATATATAATAAGAATTTCTCAGTAGTCGTCTATAATCTTTTCATTACAGCCCTTTGCAAGTATACTACGAACATAGGCATCCAACAAGGAATGCCACAAAGACGGTCCTGAGCCATTCACATCCATCGAATTCCTGCATATCTTATCAAGTCATCTCTTCATCTAGTGGGGGACCGCCCTACACTTCACTTACCGGTACAAGGTTGCCACTCGAGAATATTACTTCCCCATCGGTTATCGCTTGTCCGAGCTATATGGCCGGCCCATTGCCACCCTAAGTGGCGCGCCTTGAGAGAGGCCTATGTCCAGCAGTGGACTGCCGCAGGCTGATGATGATGATGATGATGATGATTGCCACTTCAGCTTACATATCCATTGGACTATGTCGATTACTCTGGTTCTACTGCGGATATCCTCATTTCTAAGTTTATGACGCGGAGAAACCCCGAGCATAGTCCTCTCCATAGATCGTTGAGCAACCTTAAGTTTCCTGATACTGCCAGAATGATCATTATACAGGGTATTTTTGAAACGCTCCCGAAAACGAAGACAGACGACAGTACTAACTATATCTTTGATGATGGGTGAAATATAAAATCGATCCTGATGAAAAAAAATCATCTTTTCACAACGTTTTATTAGCTTTATCCACGCTCCATCGTGTTAGTATAGTTAAATAAAACGTTAATTTCATTTAAAAAAAATCATGAAAATACTTAAACATTAAACCAGCAGTGGAATCTAAAATAAATAAATCATAAAATCAGCTGACTAGGGTCAATATCCGCGTCGAAGCCAAACTCTTTTATCTAGCTCGGTACAGGTCCTGTCCAGTAAAAAGAACGCTGAGCGAGGGTGGAGGGGGTGTGTCTGCGCATGGGTACAGTCGCATTCTAAATTACTACATGGTACTAGGCTATTGTTTTATAATATTATAATAGTAATTAATAGGTACTTTACTAGCTACTTAGAACTTTGGAAGAGGTTGAAATTAAAAATGGATAATGTTTACTTAAGCATTATTTTTTATTTCTATCGTAAACTAAAGTAGTTTGTAACAAGAAAACTTAAGCTAAGAGTGACACGCCGTCCATTATACCGTTGGAACATGGAACATGGAAGCCAGATGTCGATGGTGTGTTGGTGTTACTGGATGCTACTTCATCATCACTCATCAGAATCATCATCATCAATGCGAATAATAAATGTTGACGGAAACATTCAGGTTGACTATATGGTAATTTTTTCGGTATTCTTCCTCAATACATTTAACTTTACTGCACAATTTTCCCCATTCACCTTCTATTTACCTTTTCGTTCACTAGTTCAGTCATAAAACAATAGATATAAATAATTTTTCTTTCCTTCCCTTTTAAAACCATCGTCGCGCGTCGTGCAAAGAAAGCTGTATGTGCGACTGTATATTGGGAAACATCGCTTTTTCAAAGCGCGGGAAGAATGAGGAACCAATAGCGTGCGCGCACAGTAATACTGGCGAGCATTCCTCCGTTGCGCCCCCTTCGTACCACGCGCTGCCGTCGCCCGGCCGACTGTGTGTCACCTCGCGTCAGCGTTGCCAACATATGGGGAATTCCCCAAATTTACCTACTAAGATTTGTTTGCAAGCAACATAAGAATTAGAGGCGGCAATTACAATAAAACTTGCAAGTAATTTTTAATAGTTTTGACGTACCTCTTTTCAAATCAAAGTATTGGATGGATTAAAAACGGAAAGTCGATAAAAGTAAAGTAAAATAATTATTTTTTAGATTAATTAACTGTCGATCATAATTGCAATTGGTTTTAACTAGTAAATTATTCAATACCATTTTATTTATATTTTCTTGTACAAAATCAAAGATAACGATGAAATAGTGTTTATAATTGTGTAAGTGAGTACCCAAGTAAGTACGTTTATTAATTTCAATATCATTTTTGTAGTAACGTACTGCTTGTTTCGTCAAGGACAATTGATTGTCTAATTGTATTAAAAAAATTGCAACTATAACTTCTAAATTCCATATGAAAGACTAGTAGGGATCATATGGAAACTAAACTTATAAAATAAAAGTTGGCAATGTCATAACATTTGACGGTCTGTGAGAATGTTCAAAGTGTTTACCGCAAGGACGTTAGGACGCAGTAGGCTTCAGTTTTGGCGGGATTCATATTAATTTTAGTTTTTGAGACAGTTCCGTGTTGACTTTGGACACGCATGCGCGAGCGACAGTTCATTTGTTTTGTTTATTAAATTCTTATTATTATTACTTGGTATTACCTACTTGTTATTACGTGTTATTCTTGTTGTTACGTTTTGTGTTTCTTTTTTGTTTTAATAATGCCTAACGCGTACGTTTATAGTGCTCGTGAATACGGCAACATGTTAATGTGCCTTGGAGAAGCTTGTGGGAATGCTTCGCGTGCATTACAATTTACCGAGAAATTCCTGACCGCTCGACACAATGACTCTCGTCTGATAACAGCAGCATTTCAGCGAGTGTTGGAAAATCGGCCCATTACTCCGGTAGCGGCAGGAGGTGGAAGTCAAGTGACTGTTCACTCTGAGGAGCGCATTTTAGATGTCGTTCGCCGGTATCCGAACCTAGGTACACGAAGTATCGCTAAATTGTTAAGACGTCGGGATGGAACAAGTGTGTCATACTGTTCAGTTCACAAAGTGTTAAAGCGTAACCGAATGCGGCCATACCAAGTGCACAAAGTGCAAGCTTTAGTTCCCGGCGATCACGACCACCGACGAGTTTTCTGTCGTTGGTTATTAGACCAACAACAACGTGTGCCTAGTTCCATTGAGCACGTTATCTGGACGGACGAGTCAACATTTACCAGAAACGGCCTGTGGAACCGAAGAAATACACACGTGTATTCAGAGGTTAACCCGCACGCTGTTCGACAAACCGGGCACCAAACTCGATGGTCGGTTAACGTATGGACAGGTTTATTTAAGGATCGCATACTGGGACCAGTGTTTCTGCCACAGCGACTTAACGGACAGCGATACCTAAACTTTATAAATGAACAGTTGGTTGACATTTTAGACGACCTATCGTTGGATGAATATCGCCGCACATGGTTCCAGCATGATGGTACACCTCCACATGTCGTGAGGTTCGTTCGTGAGCGCCTTACCAAATTATTTGATGATCGCTGGATTGGCAGACTAGGACCACACGCTTGGCCACCTCGCTCACCAGATCTGACCCCGTTAGACTTCTTTCTGTGGGGTATGTGAAAGGTTTTTAATCGTGAGTGTGATAGTGCTGACGAAATGCGCCAAAGGATGGTGGATGTTTTCGACAAACTACGTGCGGACTGTGTCGAAGACCACACGATCATGCCCCGCCTGCATGAGGAGACGCAACACCGAGCCCACATCTGCCTCGAAATGAATGGAGCACAATTTGAGCTGCATCTCATAAGACCACGGAGGATTTAGAGCGGTAAGCTGTTTCAAACCTAATTTTTTTTAAATAACTTAGTACTGAACTGATCTGAATAGGTACATAACTGAATACATCAGAATAATAAACATACCTACACGATGAATAAAAACGCATGACTTTAATCTTGTTAACATTTCATTTAAGTATTTTTTTCATTAGCGGGGAATCGAACCAGTTATTTGGTTTATTTAACCTGTGAGTTTGAATTAAAGTGGCTACGTGGAGACAAGCACAGTGGCAAAAAAGTAGGTTAAGTAGATAAGTTAGGTATTTAGACAAGTGTTGTAAATTATTAGGTATTGTGGTACCATCGCTAGTTGCGGGCCGCGCGAATTCGGCGTTCGCGCGTACATTGACCCCTAGTCAGCTGATTTTAATTCAGTAATTCCACTGCTGGTTTTATGTTTAAGTATTTTCATGTTTGTTTTAATGAAATTAACGTTTTATTTAACTATACTAACACGATGGAGCGTGAATAAATCTAATAAAACGTTGTGAAAAGATGATTTTTTTTTCATCATCAAAGATATAGTTAGTACTCTCGTCTGTCTTCGTTTTCGGGAGCGTTTCAAAAATACCCTGTATTAGTTTATGCTGTTAGTACACTATTCCTTGTTTACTTAATAAACTCTAGAAGCAACTGTTTTTTTACTCATAAGAATAGCATACAGCTACCAATATTTTTATGTTTTGTTTTAAAGAAGTGATCACATTTTTTACACTTGTATACAATTAGATTGGCATGATACTCATACTCGTATTTAATACTATTAGAATAGTTTTTCCGGGTGGCCCAGGACCGTGCTTTGTGGTATTCCTTGTGGGAGGCCTATCTTCAGCAGTGGACTTGTGAAGGGCTGTAATAATGATGATAATGTACAAGATTCCACAAACTATTTAATTTCCTGAAATATCTAGAACATTCTTAGTGAATAGGGGAGAGAGCAACGACGTGTGTGGAATTAAGGAACTGCTAGAGAAACGTTCCAGGCCATTTTAGAACTGGCTAAAAATGCCTGAACATATGCTTTAGTATAATAGTGAGAATTTACAAATACACCCCTAAAATTTTATATTATAATTAATGGCCAAAATAATATATAATATACGCCTACAGTATTGTATTCGTATTGGCGGTTTTGAACTGCTGGCCGTATGGCTATCGAGAGGGCTTTGCTCGGAGTTCTTCTGTGTGATAGTATCCTTTATCTCGAAGAACCGACAACCGATGGGAAAAGAAGGTTTTCGATTGCATCCTTGTCCCGGTAAGCGACGTCCTGGGTGCCCCCCCCCCCGCCACTACTGAGTGACGAATTGATGGGATATCATCATCATCATCATCACAGCCCTTCACAAGTCCACTGCTGAACATAGGCCTCCCCCAAGGAATGCCACAAAGCACGGTCCTGAGCCACCTGCATCCATCGACTTCCTGCATTTCTTACCAGGTCGTCACTCCATCTTGTGGGGGAACGCCCTACACTTCGTCCGCCGGTACGAGGATGCCACTCTAGAACCTTTTTTCCCCATCGGTTGTCGGTTCTTTGAGCTATATGGCCGGCCCATTGCCACTTCAGCTTACCAATCCGTTGGGCTATGTCGGTCATTCGAGTTCTACTGCGGATATCCTCATTTCTAAGTTTATCACGCAGAGAAACTCCGAGCATAGCCCTCTCCATAGCTCGCTGAGCGACCTTGAGCTTCCTCATCCGGCCAGCAGTGAAAGACCACGTCTCAGTTCCATAGATCATCACTGGCAACACGCAATGGTTGTACAGTCTCGTTTTTAAGTTTTGAGGTATAACTGACGAGAAGATGTGCCGTAATTTCCCGAACGCTGCCCAACCGAGTTAAATCCGTCGATTGACCTCTCGGTCGAAGTTGGACTTACCTAGTCGGATTATTTATCACAGGTAAACATACTCGTCAACAACTTCGAGCTTAGTGCTCCCAAAAACTACCGGCATAGGTGTGACATGGACATTAAACATGATCTTTGTTTTGTCCATGTTCATCTTAAGACCTATCCGTTGGGAGAAACTATTGAGGTCATTGAGCATAGTGCTTAGGTCCTCCAGCTATTCTGCCATAAGGACTGTATCGTCGGCAAATTGAAGGTGAGTGATGTACTCGCCATTGATGTTAATACCGTATTCTTTCCAGTCCAGAAGCTTGAAAACGTCTTCCAATGCAGCGGTGAAGAGTTTCGGGGATATCACGTCACCCTGTCTTACACCTCTCTGCAGTTGGATAGGTTTCGTACTCTGGTTCTGTACTCGGATAGCCATCGTAGCCTTACTGTACAAACACTTCAGCACCTCGATATACCGACATTCAACTTGGCACCGCTGAAGCGATATACAGGGTTATTTTGGAATAACCAGCCAAATTTGCAGAGAAGGTTCAGAATAAGTAATATAGGCAAATGGTGAAGAAAAATTAATTAAAAAAATCTCAAACATTCTGTCCTTTTTACTGCGCACGCACACATTCGTAAGGGTCGATCGGTAGGCAAAAACATTGTTGCCCGTAAATCACATTCAATTTGGGATAATTTTTACGCGGTAGAGACATGCTGCTATATTTCTGGTATAGTTTTAGCAGAATGGGTCAGTTCGACCGGGGAAGGACCACGCTCTCACAGAATACCAACGTAAAATAGCAGCTTAACGCTGCTGTGTTTCGTATGGTGGGTGTAGAGACCCGGAGACCCTTTTTACTGAATTTACTGAATAGAGTTTTTTACTGAATAGTATTGAATTTTTTTCTTATAAGCGTGACTTTAGCCATTTTAAATCGAAAATGGAACATCCTGGAGACCAAGGGACGGATTAAGTCGGACTCGCACCGAATAATCCGTCCGTTGCCTTGGTATGCGTAGGCATTTCCCCACGAAAAAAAAAGGTTTGAATGAACGACTAAAGTTAGATGGCACAATTGGAATGCCAGTATATGTTATAGAGTCGTCAAACGAGAAAAGGCTTTGGTAAGTTAATAAGTTAAATAAATAAGTTAGGAGTATGTAAGTATATTAACTCACTGTTACTTGAGGCAAATGAAATAAAACATCATGAATTAAAAATATTGGGTTAAAAGCGATGAAATTCATAAAATTTGTTCACCCGTAAGCGTGTAAATTTGCAGATCAACCATTTTCAAAACTAGTTATACGTCGTACAGCCATGCCGCAGATATACGTATTATGGTTGTAACATAAATGAGTCACATAAAGTTAAATAGCAGCTTTTAAATAAAACTAGTTTTACGGATTTTATCGCGTATATTAACTTATTTTATATTCCCGACGTTTCGAGTACTTTACAGCACCCATGGTCACGGGGGGGACTGAGGTATTTGACGTCCCAATGTCATAGTTAACCACGGTTACCTCCAGATTAAAAATTATTAATTTTTGTTCCGATCTATGCAGTATGACCTTACAGTATCTTGAAGTCTTGCAGTTGTATGCTTGGGTTGGGATTTAATTTTATTAATTATAGGATCCCAAGCAGATGGTAGCACCCAGCCATCTTCTCTATTGAAATTAGGATGTTTTTTGATTTCAATAGCCTCGCTAATCATCCTTGGAAGGAATCTGTGTTCTTTAGCGAGGATTTGTGGTCTATCAAATCTAATGTAGTGACGGGGGCGATCCTGTACATGTTAACAGACTGCAGACTTCCCGGAGCGTCGATTCTTCACATCAGCTATGTGTTCTTTAATGCTAGTTTTTATTGATCTTTTAGTTTGTCCTATATAAGAGAGACCACATTCACAATCAAGCTTGTACACTCCTGCATCTTGCAGAGGGACATTACACTTAACTGATGGTAAAAACTGACTAATCTTCTTCGGCGGCTTGAAGTATGTTTTAATAGAAGCACACTTCAGGATGTAGCCAATCTTGTCAGTGACACCTCTGACATATGGCAGTACAGCAGGCACTCGCTCGACTGTGGCCGGCTTCACTCGTTCACTGTGACGTAGGCGCGGGACCCGAAGCTTATTGTCGTGCAAAACTTGCTTGACGTGTTGGAGCTCGGCGGCCAGGTGATTTCTGTCACAGATCCCTCGTGCTCTCTGAAACAAAGATTTACCCACGGTAGCTAACTGTGAAGGATGGTGATGAGAGTCACCGTTTAAATATCTATCTGTATGGGTCTTTTTTCTATACACAGTGTGGCTCAAGGTGTTATCAGGATTCCGAATTACTAACACATCTAGAAAAGCTAAAGAGTTGTTTGCCTCTAACTCCATTGTGAACTGAATTTTAGAATTTATGGAGTTAAGATGGTCTAAAAATACAGTTACTTTATCTAAAGGTAAAGTTGTGAAAGTGTCGTCTACGTACCGCTTGTAGAATCTTGGATTTACGGGAGAAGTAAGTAGGGCTTTCTCCTCAAATTCTTCCATGAATATATCGACGACAATGGGAGATTCAGGTGAGCCCATCGCCAATCCATCTACTTGCTTGTAGAACTCCTCCTTCCACAATAGGTAGCCAGATGTAAGGCATTGTCTAAGTAATGCT
Organism: Parnassius orleans; assembly: GCA_029286625.1. Lineage (NCBI taxonomy): Eukaryota > Metazoa > Arthropoda > Insecta > Lepidoptera > Papilionidae > Parnassius > Parnassius orleans. The sequence continues at coordinate 46,569 of JAGSMP010000828.1, read as the reverse complement.
GCATATTCTATGGGCATGTTGTTTTCCTCCAGCCTTCTAGTTACAATCGAGATGCAGTCTTCAACAGGTAAGCATGTGAACAGAGACTGCACATCAAAACTGACCATAGTTTCATTGTCTGCCAGATGTAGGTCTTCAATCTCGCTGACAAAATGTTAGGAATCCTTTGTGTGTGCTCTTGTATGTCCCCTGAGCGGAGTGAGTATTTTCGCTAAGTGTTGAGCCAATCTGTATGTTGGTGAATCGATTTGGCTAACTATGGGACGTAGTGGAGCATTGGGCTTGTGTATTTTTGGTAACTCATACAACTTCGGTGGTTTGGCACACGTAGGTATTATCGATTTTACGTCCAGATTTAATTTTTCGGAGTGTTTCTTTATGAGATCACTAGTTGTTTTAAGTGTGTTATTTGTTGGGTCGTTTTTAACCTTTTAAATTTTAAATTATAATCTGACGTATCCATGACTACCGTGGCATTTCCCTTATCCCGCAGATAGTCTGCAGTTTGTGATCATATCCTAGACGGCCCCCGCCATTACATTAGATTTGATAAACCACAGATTCTCGCGAAAGAACATCGATTCCTGCCAAGGATGATTAGCGAGGCTATTAAAATCAAAAAACATCCTAATTTCAATAGAGAAGATGGCTGGGTGCTACCATCTGCTTAGGATCCTATAATTAATAAAATTAAATCCCAACCCAAGCATACAACTGCAAGACTTCAAGATACTGTAAGTTCATACTGCGTAGATCGGAACAAAAATTAATAATTTTTAATCTGGAGGTAACCGTGGTTAACTATGACATTGGGACGTCAAATACCTCAGTCCCCCCCGTGATCATGGGTGCTGTAAAGTACTCAAAACGTCGGGAATATAAAATAAGTTAATATACGCGATAAAATCCGTAAAACTAGTTTTATTTAAATGTGTAGTGTTCGCGTAAACATAAGAAATCATTAAATAGCAGCTGTTGTGTTTTGTATGGTGAGTGTAGAGAACCGAAGACCCTTCGATGAAGGAATACATTGTGATAAATGATTTATGTCATAGAACGACTATGAGCAAGTTCTCGCTGACCTTTTTGGTTTGAATATTAGGCCCATAACAAACTAAATTAAATAGCCATCTATTTCCTAGACATACTAGGTAATGGATGATTTTGATAGGTTGTTACTTTAATATACATTTATTTATATATTACGGCTCATAAAAAGTCAAGTACTAAACGTAGGTATCACTTCATTATTGCTTTACTAAATTATAAAAGTAAGTATGCAATTGGAAAGTATGCACAAGCTAGCAAATTTTACTCCCTACATCGCAAGAAGCCCAATTCCAACAGTGGGCTTACTACTTATTATAGGCTTATAAGAGAACATTGCAATTATTTTCATAATACCTCTTGTTAATAATACAAATACATATTTTTCGAGATTCAGCAAAATTTTGACTGATCGAATGCGACATATTGAACAATGGAACGTTTGCATAAGTCGGGATCTGCCTATTTGGGATGAATCAACACTCGTAATACAGGTGAATGTAGAGTCTAATGAAAATGTTCGTGAGGTAGCGAAAATTGGAAATCACATCTCGTTGTAATTAAAGCAAAATGTTATTTCAAATGTCTCTTTCACTCTTGTTCAACTCCTTAATTTTAGACAATTTTCTTTAGTCTTTTTTTTAGTAATACCGCTAAAGTTATTACTATCACATCTAAACTAATTTTATTATTATACAGGTGCTAGAACTTAAAGCTTAGCTTAGGAAATAAAGCTTCAAATTCAATGGGTTGGTTATTATCCAAAAACAGCGTTTTGTACAAAATTTTATATTAAGTGTTACATTTTTGTAATGAAAAAACGACATTAACATGTAAAATAAGCACTTTCCTCTACGCACGCAACCAATTGAGTCTGTCGTTCCATTTTTCTAGTTTGTGTTCTTATTCTTTTTAAATTTTTTTAAGCTTGCAGTTTCTTCTAGTACAGTCATAAGCTGCTCTATGCTTCGAACGGGCCACCAGCGGATCGGAGGGGTGTAGCCATACGCTGGCGTTCTTCTGTGTCAAAGTATAAGTCCACGCGGTCCTATGCAAACAATAAACTAGTTGTAGCCACACTACTCACTAGATTAAATCTAGTTGCGCGGCTAAATCGACGTCCTACAAAAATACCGAATTATTTAGTTTTCTTCTGCAAAAAGAGATCTACCACCTCAAATTTACAAAAATATGGCGTTACTTTTCATATATAAGCAATTTTTAATAACTTTATTGCTATTTATTTCTTTAAAAAATTAGAATAATAAGTGTCGTGTTGTTTCGGATTTGTTTACTAACACCGGCCGCTCGTCCTCATACAATATGCGGATCAGTTGAGCGACTGATCCGAGTCTGTATCCGAGTTGTCACTGTCACCGAGCGATACTGTTATATGTAATGTGTGAAATTGTAAGTTTATTGTTTTAATTGTTATGTGTGAGTTTTGTAGTGACAAAGGATTGTTTTTGTGTGCGCAGATATCCCCCGGAAAAAAATGACAGAGAATTTTGTATCGGGGAAAAACGCTATGACTACTCCCCTCCGGTTCGCCGGTGGCCCGTATTGCTGTATGGTTATAAGCGGTAACAACAAGTTTTACATAGATTTGATTTGAAAATAACTCTCTCTCCTTCCTTACCCCAACAATAATTGTCTACTATTAGATTGTTTCTTAGATCCTTTATCTCTAAGGATCTAAGAAACTAGGAATCTAAGCTAGGTGTGACAAAGCACTAGCGTTTTAATTCTTAAGGCGACACATCGAAAACCGTTGAAGCGGGCTATCGCCGGACTGACCCGAGTGAAACATAATTTCTATAAAAACTTCAAAAACGCCGTCATAAGGTCTAAAATTGCGTAGCGCCCGCGACGATTAAGACCGCTTAGAAATCGCTTAGAATCTTAAAATATTTTAAAAAAATTATTGATTTAAGTAATCAAAATAATGAGCAAGTAAATTACGAATATTGATGTTCTGAATGTATTTGAGTGATTCCCAAGCATAAGGATTAAGTAATTTCGTTGTAATTTCAACTATAGTGATTTTTTAGAGGTGTTTTCGCAAATAATTATGATCGAGTCAAAATTATACAATCGTGTTTTTGAGCAAGCAAATTCAAGGTAAAGACATGAATTTACCTATATCAAAATTCCAGTTTCGTTAGTCGTGTCATACTCCTATACTATTCGATGAAAGGAGGTGCATTTTTTCGCGGTGTCGCCTTAATTGCGTATAGTTATATGTAGCAGTCTACAGGTCACAAAATTTACAGATCATGAGGTGGATGGTGTAGTCGTTATGCATCTTTATTTAATTAATAAATTTAAATAAATAATAGTTTTACTATAAATACTTATATGTTGTTGTATTTAATCCCCGTTCCATCTGATTTTGTTTTTCAAGAAAAGAATTTTATATGTATTAAGAATTTAAATCCAAAATAATTGGGCATGCTAATTAATTCGGTACTGACATTTAAAAGTATAATATTAGTAAAGGATAGAGGGATTAATTAGCACTGTCGGTATGTGAAATATAAATCTCTAATTTCATCCGAACAGTTTCATTAAAGAGGATTTACGTATAAATTGCGGAACTTTTAGTATGTTTTCAATTATTTTGAAAGTAAAAAAAAATCTTAATTTATAATTTAAAACAGTCCCTTATAGGACTAGTAATGATTATGAGTAGATTTCTATCTTTTATATACGTATATATATATATAATAATATAAAGACGAATTCCAACATAATTCATTTTAATAAATATAAGTAGAGTTTTAAGATTATTTCAAATACTTTTAAAATGAATTGTAAATTTATTTTATTTCAATAAAATTAATTAAACTATTTTCTAACTAGAATGAATTCAATTTAATGTGAACTTTAAATGATTACATTTACCGAGTATTTTTAGTTTCAAGAATTTTGATTATAATTGATTATAATTATATTATAGTCAAATTGATTTTTACAAGATAATGACTGAAATTCGGTTTGAGCGTTGGGCCGATACAAAATTAAAATCTCTTTATAGGGACTCTAGTACTCGTGTCAGGATCAACGGGGCCTTCACGTATTGGTTTAGCATCCATAAAGTTATATATGTAGCTTCCCGTGGCTGTTTAATCTGTTTAGGGACAGCTGTTCTAACTTCAAAAGTCGAGAAATGTGGGTGAGTCAGCCGTCAAATGCCGCCTGTACGACCATCAAGTCATATTTTTGCGTTGTCGTAGGGCGAGTTTCAAATGTTAGTTTCATTAATGAACGTAATATAATTAAAAGAGAGGGGAATGAAAGTGAATGCGATTAACACTGTGTCGGCAAGGTACCCCCTAGACAGAAGCTTACCAACCAAATTGGCGATGTATTGAAGATAGACCAAACTAAGAGTATCTTTAACCGACGAACATGTGTATGCGTAGATAAAAAAATGTAATAGAAATGAAAGAAGAGTGTCAGGATCGTGTTTACGCCAAATTATCGTCTGTAATCTCTGAAAACCTCTCTAGATTTTAGGCGCCAGAGTTTCTATATGCATGTATGTATGATATTTATACTATATTTATTTTTACAGTAAATAACATTTTGCATGGTATAAAGGGCAACATCCATAGTGAGCTAAAAGCACTATTGTGTACACATTTACTTTTTACTTACTTGGGTTATATTTAGTAATATTTTTCCTTTATTAACCATATAACTAAATGGCCATATTTCAGTATATTCAAAATTAAAAATACCTAATATTCTTATATTTATTGATCTTTTAGAAAAATTACATGATTTTTTTTACAATCGTAGCGGAGTGGCTGTAGTAACCTGAGGGTCAAATGCTTGCCTTTAAGTTCATTAAACCAACCAAATAGAATATTCACTACCTCATATCATCCCGTGGGTGGCTATGTTCAGTAGTGGACTTCACCTAGAGTACTAATCATCGCCTGACAGGCCGCCCCCGGTTGGTTTTTTCTGGATATTTTGAAATTGCGGCGACGTACCCAACCGTGCGCTCGCGCCAACTCATTCTAGCCCGTGACACGGAAGGGAGTGTATGCGCGTTCGACAGGAACACACCGTTGCTGAGATATTGCCTATTAGTATCAAAGGTAGGTTTTTTAATGTTGACATATTTTACATTTCTCTTTTCTTTGTTTATTCACTATTACAAAGTATAAAATACTTTTTTATTTTATTTTTCAAATTTCTTAAAAGAGGACACCTCAGACAGTGACACCGAGGATAATTTAAAAGTCGCGGATTACGATTCCGATGACAGTATGACTCACCCTAATTTTGTTCCATACAAGCCAGAAAATGACCTTAAAAATATTGTGCTAGATGACCCTGATCCTCAAGACCGGAGCTCTACAACATCGTCAACATCCAGAAGCACTAAGCCAGTTTTACTAGTTACTAGCTGCTATTCCTGTCATAAAAATAGAAGTTTGAGTTTGACTTAGTCTGCAGTAAACAATGTGATGATTAGAATAGTTTGTAGTTATGTTTTTGAAACTTTATATGTTATATTGTAGTTTTTATACCAAAACAGTGGTTCTAGGCTGAAATGACTTTTTTTATGAAAAAATACCTTAAGACTTACAAAGTTTAGTATTACATTTGAAGCTGATTTTAACACAAATAAAAGTATTCAAAATTTATATTTTTTTTTGTATTTAATAAAGGTAGAGATATGCTTGTTACTGTGTTAAAAGTTAACTTAACCTTTAATAAAAGTTTAATATCAAAAATTTGTTTTATTTACAAAGTAGCCTTGCAGGCGATCATTAGTATTAAGTAATAATAAATTTACATAAGTACTCTAGGCTGTAAAGGTAACGGTGGCGGAAGGGAATTTATTACCCCACTTAGTCACGTGGTTGTCGTGAGAAGTAGCTATATAGAAAGTCAGTAAAAATCTTATGGTTTTCTAAATATGACAGTATACTATAGGGGCAACAGCGAGACGTTTGGTACTGCGGTCGTCAATTCGCCTGTCAATCATAACGATTGGGTTAATTAATTCCTACAACTCGAGAGATCAAATTCCACTGCTAGACATGGCCAGCAGTGGACTTTGAAGGCTGATTAAGAAAGTAATAAGTTATAGCCTATATGCATCCCACTGCCGGGCACAGGCCTCCTATCTTTTCTGAGAGGGTTTTAGGGTAAGGAAATGTCCGCCACGGTGCCATTAGGGCACTTCACGTCTTCGAAATATCTTTTTGGAACGAAGTTCCTTATCGGACGGTACGAATTTGGCGGAGTTTTCCGTCACGACCCCTTCTGACGTAGTGTAGACGGCCTTGGCGGCTATAAATATTATTTTATTTTAAATTACTTCCTTGATTTTCCGACTAAAAAGGCAATTATTAAAATAGATGATTATGTAAATAAATATAATACTTTAGTGTTATATTTATTTACATAACATAATATACAATATTTTACTACATACAATATTAAAACTATAATAAAAAAAAAACTAAAACTAGTAACTTAATTATCATACAGTCCTACTCCCCGCGGTTATATATGTGTTAGTGATTTTGTGGAAATGATTAGTTTTATCTATTAAAAGTACCAGAATAAGTACTAAAATGGAGAACAGCCCCTTTAACCGGAGTGGCAGGACCACTCGCACTTCGCCTCCATTAACCCCACCCGTGCAGGGTGTCTGAAAGCGAACCAATCAAAACAATTCCAACTCATGAGTTACAGCATTGGGTGACAAGGATTGAAGAGTGCCTTAACGAGGTGTGCTCCATCGCTACAGAAGAAAAACTTAACTCTGACCAAAAAATGCGCATCAGCTTGCTTTGTCGAAAAGTAAGCCACGGTACATCACAGTTGGTAGTCCAGTATATGTCCATCAAAATGAATGCCACTAAAGCCCAGACCTCCATCATATCTCTGCAGAACCAACTTGACCTGTCCCAAAAGCTGCAGGACCTCAAGATTAGTATCGAAGAGTCATCAAAACCGGACTCTGGAACCACTTTTGCAGACATGGTCAAAAAAGGTGGCCAAACCCTCATCCGCCCAAACAATCTTAGTACCCTAGCAATTTATCCGAGGGACAAGTCCAAAACCAGTGATGACACGAAGTACCTCTTACAAAAGATAATATCCCCAGAAGAACTCAAACTACATGTCCGGGGCATGAGGAAGGTAAAAAATGGGGGAATTATAATCAGTGTTGAGACAAAAAGAGATATCGACAATTAAAGAACTCCGAGAAGCTTGTATCTTCTGGGCTTACCATGGAAGAGCCGACTAAATGACGTCCAATGATTGCAATTGTTGGTGTCCCTGTAGCCCTCACAAAGAAGTGTTCGAGTGCATCTTCGAACAAAATATTGCTGATAAATTTCCCAATGCCATGCGTGAGTCCTTCCTGACAAGAGTCAAACTGAGCCATAAATCAGGTAAGAAAAACCTTCCTACTTGCAATTACATTGTCGAAGTGCCACCTAGCATCATAAGGCCCTTATCAATCAAGGACGAATGTATATTAATTGGACCTCATGCCCAGTTAGAGACTTTACAATAGTAACAAGAAGCTTCAACTGCCAGCAGTTTGGTCATTCAGCCAAATTTTGTCGGGAAAGTAGTACTACGTGTAACTACTGTGGAGAGCTTGGGCATTCCTTTACGGAATGTAATAACAAATCGCATGCCCCCGTTTGCGCGACGTGTAAACGTTTTCAAAGAAAATGTGACCACAAAACTGGTGATGAAAGCTGTCCAGCACGTGAATTCGTAGAAGGTAAATATATCAACTCCATAGACTATGAGCGTGCCTAAAAGCGCCGCGTATTATTTTTATTTACTTAGCTCTTAAACACTAGTTTTAGTTTATCTTTAAGCTCAATTATGACGAATCAATTACTCAATGACCTAGACAACTTTTTTGTGTCTGATGCTAAAACATGTAATGTTGAAGACTGTAAACATTTCCTTCCTTGTCCTGAAAATAAGTTAATCTTACTAACACATAACATTAGAAGCGTAAATCGAAACATAACCGGGTTTGAAGTTTTGTTGCATAGACTGGATATAAAATATGATATTATTGTCTTTACAGAATGTTGGCTGTCAAACCTCCCACCCCACCTACCGCTTCTAGATGGCTATTCTTTACACAAAACCGAGAAAAACATTAATCATAATGACGGTTTAGTAATCTATGTTAAAAATAATTTAAAAGTAACTGTCACAGAACCTACATTCCAGGATAGTAATTGCTTAATCATTCGAATTAATTCCGAGACGATTGTCATTGCAATTTACAGACCTCCTCAAAATATTGATAGAGATTGAGAGATTGAGTCCGTTGATATTACCTTAAACAAACTTAGCACATATAAAAATATAATCCTAACCAGTGACATAAATATTAAAATTACCCCTGGGAAAATAGATAACCACGCACATAACTACCTACCTAAATATCTGCTCTTTTCACGGACTATTACCAACACATTACCACCCTACACATCAAAGCGGCTCGTGTTTAGACCATTTTGTGATTAAATCAAATAAACCTTCTTTAACATTAGTTACAATTCCTCGCTTACTGATCATCAAGCAATTTTACTAAAATTATAGGGTGGGCCATCTGTTAGTTCTTTTTTCATTTGTAAATAAAACACATTTTGAGGTGAACAGTATTTTTTTTTTACTGACAATGAAAGGTGGTTCTATGCCATTTATGCACCACGGCTTCGTCTACAGGCCTGCATCCAAACTTCAAAATTTTCGATGACTTTTTTCAATAAAATCGGATCAATGACCTCAATTTCAGCTCGAATGTTGTTTTTAAGTTGTTGAATTGTTTGTGGATAATTAGCATACACCATACCTTTCAAATAACCCCTCAAAAATATTCAAGTGGTGTTAAATTCGGGCTTCTAGGTGGCCAAGGAACTTCAGAATTTCTTGAAATTATGCGATCAGTAAATTTTCTTGACAATAAATGGAGTGCTACACGACTTGCGTGGCATGTCGCTCCATCTTCTTGAAACCAAAGGTCGTTGACACCTAATTCATTCAATTTGGGCCACAAAAAAAACCAGTTAACATGTTGCGATAACGTTCCCCATTCAATGTAAGGGCATTTTCTTGTGATCATTTTCCCAATGATTTTACCAGCCCATAAACCACACCAAACAGTGACTTTTGGAGGATGATGTTCTGCTTCGTGAATAGCATGAGGGTTCTCCGCTCCCCAAATTCGACAATTTTGTTTATTTAAAAAAAAAATGAGCTTCATCGGTAAAGATAATTTTTGACGAAGAACCATTTCGTTCAAGCATCCAATTAACAATACGACAATGCTTGAAATGGTCTGGTGACTTCAATTGTTGAGTTAGGTGAATTTTATATGGATGCAAATAAAGATCAACATGCAAAATGCGTCGTAATGTGGTTCGTGAAATGTTTAGTTCCTGTGAACGATGCCTGGTCGATGTGCTTGGTACATTACGAACACTTTCACTAACAGATGCGACTGCATCAGGAGTACGAACTGGATGAACATGTTGATATGGTCTACAACATTCCACTGAACCAGTTCCTTGAAAACGATCAATAATTTTGCCAATTGCACGCTCAGTAGGACGTCCATGTCGACCAAAACTCTCACGTAATTTATGAAATGTTGTTCTCTTTTTGAACGACCAGTTTCATAACAAATTAGGACAATCAAAATGCGCTGTTGTGAAGTTAGTGACTCCATGATTATAAATGGCATAGTTTTTACTTTTTATATGTCAAATAATTTTTTAGAACAGATAACGTAAAGTGCTAAAAATAATCGATTGAAAAAAGGACCAACAGATGGCCCACCCTGTACAATTAACCTTACCTAGAAAAAACTGCAATCATCTATTAAAGACAACACTTCTTACATGAATCATCCATGTCATTTATATTGTTAGACGTATATATTCATAGTAATTTATATGTACTATTTATATATGTATGTTGATATGTATATATGTATGTTTATGTATGTATATATTTGTATAATTAGGAGATATTTCTATAGTTTATTTATTGTATATATTAGTAAAATGTATATATAACATAATTAATTATCATTTTTATTTTGTTTTTGTTCTATATTGATACACCTACGTCAAATTCTCACCACTCCATGGGTTGACTGGTAGAGAATGCCTCAAGGCATTAAGTCCGCCCTTTGTATTCTTTTATATTAAGGAATGCAATAAAGAATAAATAAATCTACTGTCATTAGACAAAAGCCCAAACGAAGCAACTAATAAAGTAAATATTTTTTTTATTAATGTTGGTAAAAAAATAGCAGAGACAACTTTAAAATTAAGCAACACTCGAAATCAAATTTTTATGCCCACATCCTTTTCTAAGTTAAATTCTTTTGTATTGATAAATACCGACATTGATGAAATTTTAAGTATAATAACTGGCTTAAAAGAAGATTGTGCAGTTGTATGGGACAATATACCTAATAGCATACTCAAAAAGTTTAAACATTTACTGGCCGCTCCGTTAGCACATATCTTTCAATTATGACTATCTGAAGGTATTTACCCGAAAGTGCTTAAAAAAGCTGTGGTTTCTCCTATATACAAAGCTGGTGATAAAAACTTAGTAACTATAGGGCAATTTCAGTTTTATCTGGTTTATCTAAAATTTTAGAAAAAAATCATAAATACCAGGTTAATAAAATACCTGGAAACTAACAATTTGCTGTCAGACAGACAATTTGGTTTTAGGCCTAAGAGATCATGTAAATGATGCCTTGCACTAATTGACAGATTATGTCACAAGTAATCTTGAAAATGGTATGCACTCAATTGGGATCTTTTTAGACCTTGCCAAAGCATTTGATACTATATCTTGCCCTATACTATTGCAAAAGATTGAAACACTTGGCATAAGGAGAACTCAATTACAACTTTTTTCTGATTACCTCAGTGATCGCTTTTTAATGTGTAAAAATCGGTGAGAATACAAGTACTGAATTACAAAACAGCTCTTATGGAATCCCACACGGCAGTATCCTGGGGCTTACGTTGTTCCTAATTTATATAAATGACTTGTGCAATCTGCAACTGCAAAATGGTGTCATAATGTCGTATGCGGATGACACAGCCCTGTTGTTCTCAGTTAAATCAGAGATGAGGTTTATAAATACGCTCAATAAGGCTTTAAAATAGTATCTAATTGGCTTCTTAACAATCTCCTAAATTTAAATGCAGATAAAACACAATATATGTTATTTTTAATAATAAACAATAACATACCTACTCACCTAAATATTAACGCTCATAATTGTAGCTCGTATGATGACACTGCATGTGCATGTCCCACATTAATAAAAACAGATAATATAAAATATCCAGGTATCACGCTTGACACAAATTTAAATTTCCGCAAGCACATCGATTTACTTTGTGCTAGAGTTCGTAAATTAATATATATATTTAAATATCTCCGTAACATCGCTGACTTCAAATTGATAAGACAAATCTATTTAGCTTTGTGTCAATCCATACTCACTTGTGGCATTGATTCCTGGGGTGGTGCCTCTAAAACAATATTGCTCCCACTAGAACGTGATCAGAGTTCTAAAGGTAGCCACTTTCTGTCCATTCATGTTTCCTATACATCAACTATACTTGGCATGTAGTGTCCGTCAGTTGTTTTTCCTGTACATCATATTAAAACAGCATATTATATTATAATATATTCCATTTAACTTAAAATCCATAGGCAGGAGAAGAATGGACTTAGTTTGTTTAAACCCTCAAACCAAATACGCATTTGTGAACAGATTTTACATATTTTTAGGACCATTTCTATATAAAAAGCTCAACAAGTCACTAAAGATATATAGTTTAATTTGTAAGAAATGTAATACAGCTGTAAGGGAATTTCTGAATAAATGAAATTACGAAGACACAGAGAAGTTGTTAGAAATTCTAGAATAGTTTGTATTGATTACAGTTAACAAATAATTGTTACTTAGTTATTTTATTTATTATATAATATAGTTTAATAATATAAATTATCTAGTGTCCTACATTATTAAACCCATAGTGTAAGTGATGGTCTGAAACACAGGTACTCAACCTAGTTCAGGCAGGTAGCTAATATTATAAACTTGACTTTTCAATAATGATTTCTTATATTTACGCGAACACTACACATTGAATTAAACTACTTTTACGGATTATATCGCGTTTAATTAACATATTTTATTAATTCCCGACGTTTCGGGTGCTTTACAGCACCCATGGTCACGGGGGACTGAGGTGATTGACATCCCAATGTCAGAGTTAATCCGGAGTACCTTCAGCTTTTAAATTATTAATTTTGGTCCGATCTACGCAGAATGAACTAACTGTGTCTTGAAGTCTTGCAGTGGTATGCTTGGGTTTAGTTTTAATTTTATTAATTACAGGATCCCAAGCAGGTGGTAGTACCAGCCTCCTCTCTATTGAAATTAGGATGTTTTAATTTCAATAGCCTCACGTATCATCCTTGGCAGGAATCGATGTTCTTTCGCAAAATCTGTGGTTTATCAAATCTAATGTAATGGCGGGGCCGTCTAGGATATGATCACAAACTGCAGACTTCGGAACGTTGGTGCTTCACGTCAGCTATGTGTTCTTTGCGGGTTTTGATAGGTCGTTTTGTTTGCCCTATATATGAGAGACCACATTCACAATCAAGCTTGCACTCCTGCATCTTGTAGAGAATATTGCACTTGACGGATGGTAGAACAGCTAATCTTCTTTGGCGGCTTGAAGAATGTTCTAATAGAAGCTCGCTTCAAGATGTAATCTTGTCTGTGACACCTCTGACATATGGTAGTACAGCAGGCACACGCTCGACTGTAGCCGGCTTCACTCGGTCACTGTGACGTAGGCGCGGGACCCAAAGCTTGTTGTGGTGTAGAACTTGCTTGACGTGCTGAAGCTCGGCGGCCAGGTGTTTGCTGTCACAGATCCCTCGTGCTCTCTGTAACAAAGATTTGCCCACGGTAGCCAACTGTGAAGGATGATATGCCAAACCACCGAAGTTGTATGGGTTACCAAAAATACACAAACCCAACGCTCCATTACGTCCAATAGTGAGTCAGATCGATTCGCCAACTTACAGATTGGCTCAACTCTTAGCAAAAACACTATCACCACTCAGAGGACACACAAGAGCACACACTAAGGATTCATACCATTTTGTTAGTGAGATAAAGACCTATGTCTTACTGACAATGAAACTATGGTCAGTTTTGATGTTCAGTCTCTATTTACATGTCTACCTGTTGAAGACTGCATCTCAATTGTAACTAGGAAACTAGAGGAAAACAACATGCCAGCAGAATATGCAGTATTGCTCAGACATTGCCTTACATCTGGCTATCTATTGTGGAAGGAAGAGTTTTACAAGCAAGTAGATGGTGTTGCAATGGGCTCACCGGTATCTCCCTTTGTCACCGATATTTTAATGGAGGACTTTGAGGAGAAAGCCCTGCTTACACCCAGTAACTCAAGGTTCTACAAGCGGTACGTAGACGATACTTTCACAATTTTACCATCAGACAAAGTAACTGCATTTTTAGAACATAACTTAATTCCATAATCTCTAAAATTCAATTTACTATGGAGTTAGAGGCAAATAATTCTTTAGCTTTCCTAGATGTGTCAGTCATTCGAAATCCTAACAACACCATAGGTCACACTGTGTATAGAAAAAAGACCCATACAAACCGATATTTAAATGGTGAATCTCACCATCATCCTTCACAGTTGGCTACCGTGGACAAATCTTTGTTACAGAGAGCACGAGGGATCTGTGACAGCAAACACATGGCCGTCAAGCTTCAGCACGTCAAGCAAGTTCTGCACGACAACAAGCTTCGGGTCCCGCGCCTACGTCACAGTGACCGCGTGAAGCCGGCTACAGTCGAGCGTGTGCCTGCTGTACTACCATATGTCAGAGGTGTCACAGACAAGATTGGCTACATCTTGAAGCGAGCTTCTATTAGAACATTTTTCAAGCCGCCAAAGAAGATTAGTCAGTTCTTACCATCCGTCAAGTGCAATATTCCTCTACAAGATGCAGGAGTGTACAAGCTTGATTGTGAATGTGGTCTCTCATATATAGGGCAAACAAAACGACCTATCAAAACCCGCGTAAAGAACACATAGCTGACGTGAAGCACCAACGTTCCGGAAGTCTGCAGTTTGTGACCATATCCTAGACGGCCCCCGCCGTTACATTAGATTTGATAAACCACAGATTCTCGCGAAAGAACATCGATTCCTGCCAAGGATGATACGTGAGGCTATTGAAATTAAAAAAACATCCTAATTTCAATAGAGGGGGAGGCTGGGTCTTACCACCTGCTTGGGATCCTGTAATTAATAAAATTAAAACTAAACCCAAGCATACCACTGCAAGACTTCAAGACACAGTTAGTTCATTATGCGTAGATCGGATCAAAATTAATATTTAAAAAGCTGAAGGTACTCCGGATTAACTCTGACATTGGGACGTCAATCACCTCAGTCCCCCGTGACCATGGGTGCTGTAAAGCACCCGAAACATCGGGAATTAATAAAATAAGTTAATTAAAGGCGATATAATCCGTAATAGTAGTTTAATTCAATTGACTTTTCAATTTTTCTTTTGTAGATTCTACATTATTAAGCTCCACATAGTTTTAATTTTATTATAGCACGTTATTTTTGTTAGACTTATTGTTACATTATTTAATTGTAATCATATTTGTTTCCTGCATGTAAACATGTATTTTGAATACCAACGTAAAATAGCAACTTTACGCTGCTGTGTTTCGTATGGTGAGTGTAGAGAACTGGAGACCCTTTGTACTGGAAACGAGGCACTCCATCTTAGTCCTCACGGATGACAACGCATCTGCATTTTGATTCGTAATCGAGGATAAATGTAGATGTCTATGGGCCGCAGCAACCACTTACCATCAGGTAGACTGTGTGCTCGTTTATAATCCTTGTCTTATAAAAAAAGTGTAATTGGAAATTAAATAAAAATTATTATTATGGGGTATCTATATAGTTTTCTCATCTGGTTGGGCTGTATAAATATATAATTGTAAATGAAAATGATAAATATACGAGTACATAAATATCAATAAAATAACTAAATAACAACATAAAAAATACATTATTATTATTATTATTTTGGGGTATTTATATAGTATTC
Source organism: Parnassius orleans (assembly GCA_029286625.1). Taxonomy (NCBI): domain Eukaryota; kingdom Metazoa; phylum Arthropoda; class Insecta; order Lepidoptera; family Papilionidae; genus Parnassius; species Parnassius orleans. The sequence continues at coordinate 31,284 of JAGSMP010000828.1, read as the reverse complement.
ATCTGGTTGAGCTGAATAAATATTTTAAAGGAAATCATAAATAAACATAAATATATATTTAATATACTAACATAAATAAATAAATAATACATAAATAAATAAAAACCCAACCAGATGGAAACCCTCGGCAGGGGAGACCAAACAGCCGAGGGTTAAGGAAAGGAGAGAAACCGGCGGACGATGCGGGCGGTATCGCGGAGCACCGCTTTCTGCATTTTAGCTTGGAGCGGTCCGTCACGGAGTCCCAGTCGCCTCAGATGACCCGAGAGGCTGACTGGGATTAACCCGTTCGCAGAGACGACTACAGGTATAATTTCGGTCGGCAGTCCACCGCACATGTCGGTCACCTCGTGAGCCAGGTCCAGATATTTTGTTCGCTTATCTGTTTCGGCTTTGTTTTATTATTATTATTATTATATACTGAGCATGTGCCTTTAAATGACCCTCCGTTAAAAATATAAAATCATAATTGGTATCGTAACCACTAGCGTTTTATTTGCAACTAGCTGTTTTCCGCGAATTCGCCCGCGTGTAATTTAGAGTTTTAATTTTGTTTTGCGCGGAACCCTTATTATTTTTCTAAAATTAAAGTAGCTGAAGTTACTCTTTATAACATCCGCTATCTGCAAGTGAAAGTCCCATCAAATTACAATGATGTGTCTTACCTAGTTTGAAGAGCACTTCGCTCTTCAACCTAGGTAAAGCACATCTTTTTATTTTATTGAGTGGATATTGGCAAAGTATTTTTTTCCAACTTTAATTAATACATTTTGTCTTATTGCCGTTCAAGAGCAAATTGTTGGCGTTAAACCAATGTACTAATTTCGATAGAGCATTATTTACTTCATTATAATTAATTGACTGACGTTTGAATTTGAATATTAAAGAGGTATCATCAGCAAATAATACTATATCGTGATTGTCCCCTACAAGATAAGGTAAGTCATTAATATAGATTAAGAACAGGAATGGGCCAAGAATCGAGCCCTGAGGAACGACCATTAATACTACCGATCCGGAGGAACCTTTCACATTGATCACGACTTTTTGAGTTCTGTTACTTATATATGAAGTAATAAGTCTAAGCGCCAAATTTTTTACACCGTAATGTTGTAGTTTCCTGATTAATGTCTCATGATGAACACAATCGAAAGCCTTGGAAAGATTACAAAAAACACCTAAGGCATCTTGTGAATTCTCCCATGCATTAAAAATATATTTCATAAGCTCAACACCGGCGTCAGAATTCGAGCGACCCCTTGTAAAACCAAATTGGTTTTTATGAAGTTATTTATTTGTATTAAAAAAATTTACAATTGATCCAAAATTATTTTTAAAATTTTTTTACTGAGAGTTGGTAGTACAGAAATAGGTCTTAACTTAGCGGGGTCCAATGTACTTCTAGATTTAAACAAAGGTTTTTAAATTACTTTACTATATTTCGTTAAATCAGGAAACACACCAGAATCGATACAAGTATTAAAAATAATAGCAAGATGAGGTGCAATTAAATTCATTATGGACGCAATAACTGTAACGGAAATCCCCCACAAATCTGCGATTTTCTTTACATCAATGGTTTTGAAGTATTTTAAAATATCTTGCGGTAATACTTTTTCAAAACTAAATTCTTTTAAACAAGTATTAACATTCTGTTTGAGTAATGTCTCGGCGACAGTTGGAGAAGTATTCAATGACTCTGTTCAATCTTACGCTCGTCCGATAATGACCTAAATTAGTTTTCCATGCACAGAGTAGAAAGGATTATTTTATAGTATCTTACAGCATTACATAAGAGCATGCTGATTTATTAAAATTATTTTAATGTACACTGCATAGTATAGAATTCATAGAAATCATCTACATAGTAAAAAAAAAAGATTGCGTACATTGTACAAGTGCGTTATACATAATCCTTTTTTAAGCTTTTTTATTACAGTAGTTTGTAACGCTATAATAAAAAGGTTTGCTTACTAACATTTCCTTTTATTTTTAACAACTTATTTATCGATTTTTACCTTAATCAGAATTAGCTTAATCATCATCATCATCATTGACTGCTGTATTTTCCCAAGAATTGCCGCAAAACACGAGCCACCTGCGTCCATCGACCTCCTCCTGCTAATCCTTTGGCTGTGGGGTTCACTCCGCAACTGTTTAATGTTTTTATTTTTAAATATTTTGCAATCTAAAGTAAAATATTAGTGTAAAAAGACATCAGCGCTTAATTGTAACTGATACATTTACAGAGTACAACGAAACAAAACGTCAATTTGAAAACGAAGCCAAGGACGATTCCCATCAGAGTTACACAATAACATAATTTAAAAACAAAAATTTTGTACAACTGACTTTTTTTTATTTATATAAAAAACCAACAGCGATTTAACAATTTTAAGGACTTAAAGTATACAGCTTAAATGTAAGGCCTATTAAAGGGTTTTTTCAGGTATATAAACAAAATATATTATGGACGGTACAATTTAACTATTCTTTGGATTTATTATAATATGTATGTACTAATCTAATTATATACATGTTCACAGATATGTCACTAAATATTTATATTAATTACACTTTTGTATATGTGTATATAGAAGTAATATTTGTATTATTTATTTCTCTGCAAAATGTTTAAATTTAGCTAAATATCAACATTCTTTTATGTAATTTAATTTAATGAAATATCACACTTGTTTATTGATTTATTTTTCTATACTGTTACACTTATGTCAATTTTTCACCACTAATGCCATAAACGATAAAATATCAAATTAAGAAATGATTATACTAAATGATTCAAAGTATAAATTCATTTTCATATTATAATTGAGTTGATTTATGTCGATTTACTATTTATTTATTTTTGTGTAGGGAGTCACACTAGATGGAGTGATGACCTGATAAGACATGTAGGAAGTCGATGGACGCATGCGGCTCAGGACCATGCCCCGTGGCATTCCCTGGGGGAGGTCCATGTTCAGCAGTGGACTTGTGATGATGATCATCATGATTTTGTAAATCAAAATGATTTATTCATTTTGCACCTCATTTAGAATCTTAATAGCTTTAGCTTTAAGGCTGGTTTACTAAAACAAAGAGGTCTATATCACTAAAGATCTCATTGTACGTCCTGAGCAATCGGTTTATGGGCGCATTACGTGCATAATTGGTGACAGCAAACGGCACATGCAATAAAGGGGGCGGCCGACGGCGGACACGACGCGACGGTACGTTGTATGTTATGCTCGCCACCAACTCAGGGCAGTCTACGTGTCCACGGACAATATCATACAAAAACATACGTCCATTAATTTACGCCTGTTTTCGAGTGTCAATAAATTATAAGATTGACAAGTATTTTCATAGGTTACCAATGGTGATTTGAGAAAACGATAATTTAGATGATTGATAAATTTTTCTTGTATGCGTTCTATACGATCTTTATAGGTAGCGTATTGAGGTGACCAAATTGGATTGGCATATTGAAATATACTACGAACATAAGCATTATACATAATTTTAAGGGTTTTAATATCTTTAAAAGGTTTGCAAGTTCTCATTACAAATCCAAGATTTTTAAAAGCATTGTTAACAATTTTGTCAACATGCTCTGATAAAAGCATTTTACTATCTAAGTGAACTCCTAAATCTCTAACAGTGGATGTTCTTTGTATTGGAATACGGTTAAAATTGTAGGAGAATGTAATAGGGTTATTTTTACGTGTAAAGCTAATACATTCGCATTTATCAATATTAATTGTTATTTTGTTAGCAGAATAATAAGCTAACAAAGCGTTTAAATCAGTTTGCATTTGTTGACAGTCCTGTTTAGTACGGATGTTGTAAAAATTTTTTTTGTCATCGGCGTACATTAAATTTTGTGAAAACTTAAAACAAGTAGTAATATCATGGATATAGGCGTTATACATTAAAGGTCCTAGATGTGATCCTTGAGGAATGCCTGTTGGTATTTCGATAAAGTCCGATCTATAGCCACCTATTACAACAGCCTGAGACCTGTTAATCCACCTGAGTAAATCCCCATGTACACCTAACAGTTGTAGTTTATTCAATAAGATGACTTGGTCCACACGGTCGAAAGCTTTTTCGAAGTCTGTGTAGACCACGTCTGTGACCGCCTCCATCCATATTAGATAAAACATAGTTAAACACACCAGATTAGTGACAGTAGATCGACACCTTAAAATCCATGTTGGTGGTTGGCAGTCCCCCATATTACAGGATATATAACATCATAAACGGTTTTCTCAAAACTTTGCTAATAATATTTAAAATTGAAATGCCCTATAATTTTCAATTTTAGTTTAATTCCTTTACATGTACAGGAACAATGCTCTTTTCAGATATCCGGAAATACACCTTCGCTAAGAGACATATTAAAATGATGGCGATAGGAACACACAAAGTTTTAGCACAGTTACGCCAAAATAAAGGGAATGCCGTCGCATCCTGCTCCTTTAGAAATATCAAGAGTCTAAGCCTTTTCTCAATAATGGATGTAGGGACAAACAGTTTAGATATATTATCGCATGTAGAAGTGGCATGCCCTAATATTTTATCAGAAGGGTCACCGAAAACGTTTTTGAAAAAGTATTAAAAGTATCACATATATCTTTACCACCGTTACTTTATTGCCGAGATATATTAATTGTTGGATAATTCGATCCACCACGCAGACTTAACGTATGACCAGAATATCCTCGGTTTGTATTTAATGGCTTCCTCGGTACGTTGAGTATAGATAGCAAAGCAAGCATCCTGAACCCGATTTTGGCGTTTACGTAATAATGAAAACTCGTCGTAATCTAACAATGTGCCAAAACGTTTCCATTTTTGTGTGCTTTTGATTTTCTTTAATTATTTTATTAAAGGACTGTACCAGATAGGGTATTTATATTTATTATGATATGACTTAAGTGGTACGTGTTGGCATATAGCATCATTTATTACATTATATTATCACAAGCCTCTTGGACCGTGCGAGATCGTAATTGTGTTCGCCAATCGATGCTATTTAGAGTTTCATTTAGTTTCTCATAATTGGCTTTATTAAAATCATATTTAGAATTAGATGTTTCAGTAAACGGTGTGATTGAGACGTCTAAAATTTTCAGTACTAGCGGAGGATGGGCGCGGCCAACCTTTAAAGGGCGAGTTGCAATTGCGACTTCAAGTGGAAGATTTGAAAATGCCAAATCTAAAATATTACCAGCATAATTTTAAAACTATTATATTGCTTGAGACCGAGAAAGCTCAGTTCATCTGTTAACCTTACACCAGCGCTTTTAATTTCAGCATTGCCTTTATTTAAATGTGTTGGCGCTGAGTACTCCATGAGATGCATGGAAGATTAAAATCACCGATAACTAAAATATTTTTCCAGTACTATTTGAGATTACGACAGATTTTAGTTTTGCAGTAAGTAATCTATTTCAACTGGGATATGTGATGCATTAGGAGGATATAAATCGCAATAATGTACAAATCCAGTAGCAGAAATTGCGTGTGCTGGGACTAATAGCATTAACATATCAGGCGGTGAGCAGTTATTCAAACATTCAGTGACTACGGAGTCGCACATAACTCATTACCACAAGATCATGACCCCCTCCCGTCTTTTATCGCATGATAATAAGTCTCGGTCACACGAAAGACTTCATACCGATCGTCATAATTCTCTGTCGAAAATCCGTTATGCATGATTTAGTTATTACAATAATATCATAATCATTTCTTAAAATCTGTTGTCTTAATTGCAAACATTTAGTTCTCAGCCCCGTGTATTTTGATAATATATTTTTATATATTTACTTTTATTTAATGAAATGAAGATAGAATGCTACCAATTGTTTACAACTTATGGTATAAAAGTTATTATATAACTGAAAAATATTACTAATAAATATAATTGTTTTGTAAATTGAAGAGGCTGAAATACAAAAACATAAATTACAATATTGTGTACAAGAGTGATGTTGATTATAGGTTGACAGAAAAAAGCGATGCATAGTTTTCGTGTTTGGTGCATTTGATATAAGTATCGAACAAGTATAACGCATTATGTTCATCTTTGTAAACCATATATATATATAATAATGTTAATGTTAAAGTTTCCTACTAATGTTAATACAATGAATAAAATGTGCAAATAGGTCCATATTGAAAGTTTAAAGAATGCATGTTTATTAACTATTTGAAGGTATTGTAAGAATTTATTTCTACGCTCCGGCACTAATGTTCTTTTAGCAGAGATAAATGTGACTACAATGAAGTTAAAATGCGTAATAAGCCAATCACTATAAACAGGTGCGATAAATTATTTTAGTGATAACATTAATGTATATAATATGATGTTAAATATTAATACATAAAAAAACAGTAATTTTAAGCGGCATAGTGGTAGTTTATGATTGTTTTGTTTGAAGTATGCAAAGTAAGTTATATTTTTAGGAATGAGATAATTTTTGTTATCAGTGCTGTTATGACAAAGAGATAATAATTTATTAGCTGCATCATTAACATTCTGCAAATTTTTGTAATTATAAATTTTGTACACAAAATGTGGCCATGCACAATTCTATGCACATTAATTAAGCGTACAAATAATATAGTAAGTAACGTGTTTTCTAGTATAGAGTACCTATTCCGAACAGAACTGGCAGATAAAGGTTTTTTTATAAACATTAAATATTGAGAATTTAAACTCTATATAGCTATTGAGACACGTTTTAGATAATTAAAGTTATAAATACAGTACACATTATATGGTAGGGAAATATATAAGTTCAACAACGAGAAAAGATTATTAAAGAGAATACTTATTTGGAAACACTTAATTTCTTGAGGTCCTCTTCGCTTATGATCTGTAAAGCGGGAGAGTTGTCGTTTTTTCGCACGAATATTAACCCACTTTTTACCCAGACGAACTGATGCTGTTTTGTTTTGGCCAATTCCTTACATTTTACATTTCCTTACATTCAAAAGTTGTTTATTAAAGGGGTTAAATGTTCCTTAATATATATGGGTTTGCTTTCTCCTGTTACATCGATATCCCTTGTGGTAATTCTGGCTTTGCGGCCACGTGAAATTATGTTGTCCTTCAAGAGCCTTGTTCGCATTTTAGCTATTATCACTCTGGGATGACCTTGTAATTTTATTTTTGGAGAAACTCTGTTCGCTTGTAAAATATCATTTGGTGGAATATCGACACCAATATGTTTTCCAATGTTCAAAATAAGGTCTTGAAGATTTTCGCTTTTGCTTTCCGGCACATCGACAATTTCAATATTTAACAATCTCGCTCTCTGTTCATTTGAGTTCAGTTGTGATTGTAAATGGATATTTTGCAGTTTTATTTTAAAAATTTCCGTCTCTATCTCATGTGTTTTCTTAATATCGACAGCTAAAGTTTCAATTTTTTTTTGCTTGCTCGTCTTGTTGATCAACATTGAATTGTACTGACTGCAGGAGACTATTAATTTCTTTTTGTGTTGCCACTTGCTGAGTTTTTAATCTTACTATGTCAGTCTTAATATCTGTGTATTCCTTACGCATATTATTGGTCTCTGCCTTCATCTCAACTACACTCTCGTTCAGTTTTGCAAGGTCGTTCTTAATCAAATTATTTAAAGTGTCATTAATTTGAAGTAAATTATTATTAAAGTCTGTCTTCCAATCATCCATCTTTTTCAATATATTATCAGTGAATAATTTGAATGAATCTGAAATATCGTGATCATACTTGCGTTTTCGAGCGGCAATATTGGATAGATCCGGATCGGAATCAAAACGTTTATTTGTTGGAGAGCGCTGCATTATCAAAAAATATCACTTCTTTATGTTTATTAATCTATGTATGTGCGAATAGCTTGAAATATATACCGATCTTTGTGGCGCAGAGGTGGGGATCGCAGTCACACGTAGACTGACGTTTAACTGCACCCGTTGATCACCGAAGTTGACTACGATTCTCAATATTATGACTATAGAAATAAGATACTTTTTCAAAAATATTTACTGTTTCCAATGTTTTTAAAATCCCTCGGTAGCCTGAATACGTCCGTCCACAATAACGCGTCGTCGTAAACTGTGACTTCAATAATTGACGCGACGTGACTTCAATAAATTATTAAGATACATTATTAAGAATAACTAAAAAAACAATTGGTCAGAACTGGATCAAATTTATATGGGACTACATGAGAAGCACCAGCTTTTAAATAAAAAAAGAATCATCGAAATCGGTGTACCCAGAAAAAAGTTATGAGGTAACACACATAAAAAAAAACATACAGTCGAATTGAGTACTTCCACCTTTTTGAAGTTGGTAGAAAATAGGTTGTCACTACATCGATTGACACATTTACACAATTCAACAAAACTAAATGTCAACTTGAAAACGAAGACTACCACGATTCTCACCAGAGTTACAAAATTCCCATACATATTGTCACTTCATCTAGTGGGTGGCGGTCTTACTCTCCTACACCTGTGCAATTCTTGGAGCTACTTGCCAGCCTAATCGCTCCATCGACCTTTGTCGCTGTTCCACGACGCCATTATATTTTATATCGTACACATATAAGAAAGTACATCTGTCTAACGGGGGACATGAGATGTTTCTAGCCTAGCCTTTTATTAACTACTACAGCTAAAATATTATTGTATCACAATAGTGCCCTGCATAATTATAATTACGTGATTTAGTTATGGGTTGGAGTATTATGGTTGCAGCACAAAAAGGTGGACTCGAAGGGAAGCACGATGTTTACACAGAATAGCAGCGTGAAATTGTAGCAGAGGAGAACTGGGGATATTTTTACTGGTATTGAAGAATTCCAACTTAGTTCACAAAATGACAATTCATCTGCATTTTTTTCTTAATCTAGCATAGATGTGGGTGTCTATTTTCCACAGTATCTACTTTCTATCAGGTGGACCGTTTGCTTGTTTGTCAAATTTACTTTTATAAAAAAAAATGAAAAATTTATTAAGCAACTAATTAAGTAATGTAACCAAAGCTCTTGAGGATTATCGTCATTCATTGTTCTGTGTTCAACCGCTTTTAGCATAAGCTTAATCAAAACGGATATTGCTTAAAATCGTGTTAATTTGAATTTAATATATACACGAACTACAGTCGCGGAAAATTGAATTAAGTTCCGGTTGTAGAAATTTCGTTACGATCAACGCGATGCCAAATAATTAAATTTGAAACAGTTACAGAAAAATATATATTCCAATCCATCTATATTAATATATAATTAATATATACCGATTTCAATTACAGTATTACGTATTTTTCTCTTAGATTCTCGAAATTTTTATGCGGCGGTAAAATTTCAAAATACCTGTACCGACAATAATTTGTAAAATCTAATATTTATATCACACTTAGTATCACGGGTCTACTACCTACGTGCCCTCTGCAGTACGAGGCTGCCACTCAAAAACCTTTCTTCCCCATCAGTTGTCGATTCTTCGAGTTATATTGATTCGGCCTATTGCCACTTCTGCAGGTATTTGTATAATTAATATTTTTATTTTGTAAAGTTTTCCAATATTAATCTCCTGTAAGTGCACGATAAAAGGCCCCATTGAAAAAGAGTACCTACTTGGGCAATTCCCTCCGTGGTTCTAACCGTGCGTGGTTTGAAATGCCTAAATACTCAAATAAAAAAACTTCACATAAAAAAATTACAGAAATATGAAAATGAATTTGAAGTAAACCTAAAGGGTAAAAATTTTCATTAGCTATTTAAATAAATAAATATAATACAGAGAAAAAGTTATCATGAATTGAGGCTAAGAGGAAAAGATGTGTATGAAATGTATATTTTTGTAGTCTATAGATATAGGTATTGACAGGCGTTTATGCAGGACAGGATATAACCTAGTACCTGCAGTAGAATCAACCACAGTAGTAAAAAGTACAGCAAAATTGTGGAATGTTTTGCCGGTGTCTGTCTTTCCGCCCGAATACAATCATGGTGTCTTCAAGGCAAGAGTGAATAGGCTTTTGTTACGCTAAGATAGTGCAATTTTCCATCTAGGGCTTCGTCACCACCAGGTGGGATTGTGATCAAGCACTGGCTTATAATAATAAAAAAAAGTTAAGTAACAACATATAAATGCCTCTAAATGCTTTCTCTCATTTCTGGGAAAATCATGGAGTAAATTAGTCCCCCGCTGTAATACAGTGCATGTTGGCGGACTTAACACGATGTTCTTGAAATATTTTTTCCTCAGACATGCAGGTTTCCTCACGATGTTTTCTGACACCGCTGAGCACATGGATTTTTTTATGAAATCATTGATTCTGGCGGGAATCGAATCCGGGTTGCTCGCGTTTTGTGAAATTTACGTAAAGAGCCTTACATGGTCTCTGAGCTGTGGTAGCTCGAACATATGATCTTCAAAATATTTTACTCCTCAGACATGAACTTGCTCGTGTACTATGAAATTTACGTTAAACGCTTAGCCTCTAAGTTATACGGCTTATATTGTAGTAAAGCTAGTATTATTTTAAGTCATTCTCAGTATGTTATATGTTCATCAGGGAGCTTATATCTATGTATTTACTATATCTATGTTAAAATGTTAAAATGTTCATGTCTCTATGTTAAAATGTTCATCAGGGAGCTTATATTTATGTATTTACTGCGTCAATCGTTTTAATATATAGTATATACTACTCCTAAATATGGAAACCTATATTAAGGAGTGGTCCATTACAAGAAGAACATGCCGATAATAATGATGACCTAGTGTAGTCCACGTAATCGATTACCCGTAGAGTTTCTTTTTTTATAAAATAAGAGTAACAAACGGTCAACCCACACAACCTGATCGTAAGTGAATGCTTAGGCCAATAGACATCTTCATCTATCATTGATAAATAATCAATATGTAGATGCGTTGTTACCCCTATGAACTTAGAAAGAATATCTCTTAACCAGTAGAAAGGGTCTTCGGTTCTCTACACTCACCATACGCAGCACACCTTTCTTCTATATAAAACCAGTATAGAAGTGAAAGAGTCTTGGACGTTATCCTTTTGTATGCCTTAAGCGCAAAGCGCGTAGGTATGTTCTACTAGCGCCTAAAAATCAAGATTCCAACGTTTTATCGCATGAAATCGTATCTAACAATCATATTGAACATATAAATTATATAAAAAACACATTGTCAGAAAGATAAATGATTGTTGAACTTATATATTTTTTTAAATCGATTAATTGCTATTTTTCCATAAAAAAGTGATTTTCGTGGCTTATGGTGTAGATTTATCAAGTCCGCGTGGAGGGGTAAACATGATAACTTTTGAAAATATCAATCGTTTAACTCAATCTATTTTTTAATCTCTTCATTTATCATGTGGGAAGCCATGGAATGTAAATGGCAGTTTAATTTTGTTTTGTTTAGTTATAATTATTTTTTTTGGCTGAGAAATCCCGAAATTTTCGGTGTTTTGAGCAGCCTTGTAATAATTTATTTTACTAAATAGACTGCCTCACTCCGCGCTCAGCCGCCGTCGTAAGTGGATTACTGTATCATTTGCTTACAGCAGCGGTAATAGGCAGCAAAATATCGATCGCTGTAGAAATACAAAATATTCCAAAAAACAAATTTGATACATACTTCACCAAGGTTATTATTTTTATAATCACAGATATACTTACATATTTTATTATGTACAATATTAAAAATTGTAATAAAAAAAAGAAAAAACTAGTAACTTAATTATCATACAGTCCTACTCCCCGCGGTATCGTGCCAAGAACGCTGGCTGCGTTTCCGTTATACTTAGCCTTTGAGCGAGAAAAGAACCAGCCCTCTTATCACCAGCAGCAACGACCAGTTGCGGATAGAGTTCCTTTAGGAACTTGACCGCACGTGGACCCCACGGACCGATAGTCTCTACAACAAATGGCACAAATATCTAGTCATCTCTCCTTGAAGGTAGAACTAGGTGTGCCGAGTTTGGTCTCGTTTTGTTATTTATGATAAGACCTTACCTCCGGACTTGATAGAGTGACCTGAAGGCGTACTTTTATGACTGTGACTGGAACTCCTCAAAGAGTAGAACTGGGTGTGCCGAGTTTGGCCTCGTTTTGTTAGTTTTGATGAGACCTTACCTCCGGACTTGATAGAGTGACTTTAAGGTGTACTTCGGTGAATGCTACTGGAACTCCTCGAAGAGTAGAACTAGATGTGCCGAGTTTGGCCTTGTTTTGTTACTTATGACCGGACTTGATAGAGTGACCTGAAGGTGTACTTTGATGACTGCTACTGGAACTCCTAGACGAGGAGAACTAGGTGTCCCGAGTTAGGGCTCGTTTTGTTAGGTTTGAATAGACCTTACCTCCGGACTTGATGGAGTGTCTTGAAGATGTACTTAGGTGACTGCTACTGGAACTCTTTGACGAATAGAACTGCAATTCACAATTTTTTTTAATTTTTTCACGATAATAAGAGCATTATGGGTCGTGCAGTTTTGGATTTTCCAAGCTTTTTTTAATTGAAATTTGACATAAAATTTTCGGAAAATTGGAAGTAAAGTATTAATTATAAGGTTTTTAGTGAAAACGTGTGTGTAATAAAACTACTTTAAAAATGTACGTATAATCATTTTATACGTAATTTTTTTAATGCGCTTTAGACATGCACAATTGGATTTACCAATAGTTTTTATTTAAAATTTATTAAGAACACATTAAGAAAGCTACCAAGGATAATAATTGTTGACTTACAAAGATGTAAATTAAATATATACATAAGTCTAGACACGTCACCATCGTGAACCCAAACCAAAATCGTGTCCATAATCAGAACATAAAAATTTTGAGCAAATATAAACCACCGTTATGAAATTATAAATAGATAGTCTAAAATAACTGCTTACTATTAAAAGAAGTATCACGTAGTTGTCAGAAGTTGTTACAAATTAGATAGACTTTTATTTCATTATTTGTTTTCCGAGCTTTAAGTCCCTTAAGGATATTTCTCATGACACAAATTTCCAAAGAAAAAGGCTAACTAAACAATCGTTAACAAGATAATACCTAAGTGTTCACATTTTTGTGCGAAAATTAAGGGCGTTATATTCTGTTTTAGTTTACCTATTTTCTTAAACAACGACAAATAAAAGAATTCAGTATTTTTTTTTTTGCTGTGTTTGTAAATGTTACTTCCTTTTTGTTTTAGTCAAAGCATACATTATAATTTTTTTATTGTTATTACAAATAAAAACTTAAATACAGCATCAATCATCAGCACATCATAGGTGTCGTAAAAGGCTTTATTAGAGAAAATTAGGAAAATTATGTGGCCTCCGGCGTTATTTTCCCAGACCACCAAATTTTTAAACAAACGTGTTAAAATACTGTTAGCTTGTCACTCTTACTTCTATAAAACACTAACCAATGAACGCAGTCCACCTGATGGTAAGTAGATGCTGTAGTCTATAGACATTTACAAATGGTTTGCCACTTCTGAAAACTAAGATGGAAGGTCTCGAAACTAATAAAAGGATCTTCTGTATTCGACACTGAACGAAATACAGCAGCACTATGCTGCTATATTACGCTGGTATTCTGTGAGTGCCAAAATATTATTAGGTTTGGCTCCAACTTCAAACAGATGAGTAGGTACCTAGTCCAAATAATAGTATTTATTTTAATTAATAGGTAACATCTGTGTAACAACTAATAGGTATAAAGGTATTTATAGAATAATACTTTGAATAGTTATAATTAGGTAGTTTTCATAAGTCAAGTTTTTCGCTTATTTAGTTATTGTAATAATTTGGAAAGTATATAGGTAAGTATGTTATTATAAACGAAATTGGACATCCAAAAAAAGTGTCTTGTGCGAATTTTGCTCCTTTGAATTAAATATCTTATTAACCATATTTTTCGCTTTTTAGTGCAATAAGTAATGTTCTTTTTTGTTTTGAAGTTGGTTTAATTTTTATTAATAAGATTGTTTATTTTTCCATTTTTAGTGTAATTAGATAATACTGTTATTCTTAAGTTAATTAACACCATGGGCAGACAAACTAAAGTTTCCACCCGCATGAGGGAAAATGGAATTAAGGAAACTATTATTGCAAATAAGGAACGTCTATCCAAGAATTGCACACGGAATGCTGTATCTCGTTCCCAAGAAGCATCATTGTCTCGTCGTGGTAGATTATCTCAGATGAGAAATTATATGCGTTCTCAATTGTCGTAGGAGTCGCAAAGTGATAAGATTCGTCGGCTCAATCGTATCCATGAACGTTTGAGCGGCGAGTCGTCTGAACAGCGCGAGTGTTCAGGAGTCTCATTAGCCAGTCGGTTTCGTATATGTTATACGAAACCGACTGGCTAATGAGACTCCTAAACAGCGGCGATGATAATGCGGACCTGGTTAAAGGGTTACAAACCCACAAGCACTCCACAACATGCTATAAAAATCGAAACGCTGGTTGTTGTAGTTTTGGATTCCCAAGGGCTATAAGTACAACGACAAAATGTTTAGAACCAGTTGACGCTCTTCATAATAATGGACGTTTTTGTAAATTACAAAGGAACGCAGACGAAGTTATGATTAACAACTATAATTCTGATCTTCTACAAAATTTGGAAAGCAAATATGGATCCTGTGGGACTGTAACAGCTGTTGCGTATTATATTGCCAAGTATGCTAGCAAATGCGAACCCAATGATTGTGGCAATGTTGTGAGGGAAGCGGTACAAAAAGCAAAACGTCAAAGTAATGATGTGCGGAAGCAGTTGTTTGCTGTTTCTATGGCGATTCTTGGTCAGCGATTAGTAAGTGCCCAGAAGCGGCGTACCGTCTCTGCCATTTACCATAAGAAAAACTGTTTTCGTAAATAGTTGTAGCCCGGAGCAACGCTACAGACTTCTACGTTTTAGTGATTTTGTAATATCCGTTTTCAATAATGTATTCGATCGTTACCAACAAAGACCAGATGATCTAGAAGAGATAAGTCTGGCCGAATTTGCCATTCGCTACGAAATTGTTTCAAGTACATTTTGGAATGATGATGACGGTGACATTGACTTAAGAGGCCAGGAGAACGAGAGTACTAGATACATTCGATTGCGTGATAATACAAGAATGCGAATCAGAAATCAGGCAGCAGTTCTACGTACTCGCTACTACACTTTAAACCATAGACTTAGAATATACTATGCTTTAAACAGTGACCGAGAAGGATTTTATTACAATCTAATTGTATGTCATATTCCTTTTCGCCATGAAAATGAGCTAATTGAAGAGGACGAAACAGCTGAAGCTTGTTTCTTACGCTGACAATCAGAGTTAAGGCCTCTTCTACATAATTTATCCGTAGAACGATTCGCCCATGTCGAACAAGTCATTCAACAAGCTCTGGTTTGGGCTGTAGCACTCAGAACTGTGAACCAGGATGACAACTCTACAGAACATAATGAGAACATCTACGCCGAAGACCAAATCAATGCGTATAATCATGATGCTTTTATTGAAAATAATGATCCTACCACTATGCCTGATGAAGTTTTCATAAGTAGAATCAGAAGCCTAAATGTTCAACAAAAAGATTTGTTAAAACAAGTGTCGGATACAATTGACAGGGACAACAGGTTCAGTGATAATCTACAGCCTTTGTTATTACTTATCACGGAAAATCATTCTTATTAATATTAATTGCAGAGCATATCACGCGTTGCTATGCTCCAACCGTGGATATTATTTTGAAACCAACTTTTGTGGAAGTAGCATCTCTGACGGGTGTTGCGGCACAGCAAATTTCTGGTAGGACATTTCACTCGGTTTTTTCAATTCCAATAAAACCGTGGTACCTGGTGACATATTGTAAAATTAGTTGACAGCCGTTGGAACGAGAAAGGCGTAAGTAGCGTTATATAAAATGGTTTGTAGTAGATGAAATATCCATGGTTTCTTACGAAAATTTACGTATAATTCACTTACGCCTACAAGAGTTTAAAAACAATAATTTACTATTTGGTGGTATAAATGTGTTGTTATTTGGCGATATCATGCAATTACCACCAGTTAAAGGGCATTTGTGCCCTGAACAGCCCCGTGGTCAAACGCAGAAATACATTTATGGCAACAGTTCTCCTTCTGTGTACTCACCATCACATGCGACAAAGTAGTGATGTAGAATTTGTTGATTTATTAAATAATTTACGGTTTGGTAAGCTCACAATCTCACAATTGCAACTATTGTGTGAAAGACGGCTGGTTGAATAGATTGTTGAATTCGCAGATGGTATAGGATGTTTTCAACTATCAAATTGGTAGATAACTATAACTCTAAAATGACGGACCAACTGCTTCAGTCAAGTCGCGTTTACACCTTTCATGCTATCAATGAGTCACGAGAGGCAGCAGCTTACGGAAAGCGACCGCTATCAAACGTTATTCCTGCTAATGTAAATAACTGTGGTGGATTGGTGCACGAGTTAAAACTGGCACTCAGGGGTGACAGCAGATGCGCTGTCACCCCTGAGGACCAAGATGGAATGCCTCGTTTCCAGTAAAAAGGGTCTCCGGTTCTCTACACTCACCATACGAAACACAGCAGCATTAAGCTGCTATTTTACGCTGGTATTCTGTGAGAGCGTGGTTCTAACCCGGCCGAGTCGACCCATTCGTGCTACCACCATAATAGAACTGCAACATGGCCCTACCACGTTGATAATTTAAATAAATTTAAATGGCCTGCACTTCGTCGCGATCAAATAGAATCGGGTGAGTTACCTAATTCAGTTTTTATTTTTATATAAACTGAATCGGGTAACTAAACCCTCATGTGCCCGACCATTTTATGTTTTACGCTTCAAGTGTCAGGGACCGTTTGGAAGGTCACGTGATACCGGTAGGCGCTAATGTAAACAATGATATCTTTTTAATTTTGTATGCCAGCTATATATTATAAAACTTATACGCATCCATTCGTTATAAATTAAGATATTTGATTCTACTTTATAAATATTTAATTCTATTTTTATAATGTTATCCATCTCATTTCAAAATTGCGTGTCGTAATTTTGCCGGTTTCTTGTACATAAAGTGTAAGAATTATGAAATTAAGCCATTATATAAAAAGGTATTTGTTTTATTTGCATAAAAGTACAACATTATACCAAAATAGATTAAAAAATCACACCCACTCAATACATTTTTTCACATAACAAACTTTTTAATATCTACCTCTTTTTACGCGGCAAAACAAAAACAGGTTAAAACAATCGAAAATGTTCAATTCGAAAACATTTGAAATGGTTACATTACGGTCTTTTCTTTAATATATGTTATTCAAAGATTAAAACAGCGTTTTACCATTTTGATTTTTTTTTTCATTGATCGTAATGGGCACACGGGGTCGGCTGACACACGGGCATGCATACGCTATCAAACCCCTGCGGGCATCATGACACATGAGGTTTCTTTGATGATGTTACTATTGTCACAAATGTGAAAGACAGTGAGGGATTAGTTGCCATAGCGCCTGTGTCAACAACATATCAGGCAACTAAAGGCTATGGAGATGTAGAACGGAAGATGCTGCCGCTAATCGTTAGTTGGGTGCATAAACTCCAGGGCACCACCCTGAACAAAGCTGTGATTGATTTAGGTAAGAAAAATTTCGCTAAGGGCCAAGTTTACGTTGCGCTTAGTCGTGTAAAGACACTGGATGGTATTGTTCTTTGCGATTTAGAGCCAAACAAATTACTTAAGAAACCGCATGATGAAAAAGCATTGCGTGAAATGCAATGATTAAGGCTTTTGTAAATATCTACCAACAAAACATAACATATGTTGAACTCCGGTCTCTCCTCATTAGAGGTTTAGGCAATTATCCACCAGGCTAGCCAAGTGCGGGTTGG
This sequence comes from Parnassius orleans, assembly GCA_029286625.1. Taxonomy (NCBI): domain Eukaryota; kingdom Metazoa; phylum Arthropoda; class Insecta; order Lepidoptera; family Papilionidae; genus Parnassius; species Parnassius orleans. The sequence continues at coordinate 13,354 of JAGSMP010000828.1, read as the reverse complement.
TGCACGTAACAAATGTACCTACTACCGAAGCAGAAACCGGGACCGACAGCTTAACTTGCCCTCTGAAGCACAGCATAATTTTTCCTACTATCAGCATGCTAAGTCTTAACCAAACTGATATCGACATCACAAATTGTAAAACTGAACGAAGGATCGAACCCAGTACCACGGAGGCGGTAGGCGTTGTACATATCTAAATAATTCGAGTAACGGTCTAAATGTACCTATAATATTTTAAGAACTCCTAACTCTTTTAGAACAGTTAAAAAGTTGTCACTTCCATCATCAGCTCAACACCATGATATGATGACTATCAGACACAAATAATTACTTAATTGTTATAGAAAATACATGAAAAAAACTTTGTAAGTGTCCATAAAATTTGAGGGTTACTCTTGATTTTCCTGGGATCCCATCATCGGATCCCGACTTATACCTTTCATCATAAGCTCAACATCATAAGATGATTATTACTAGGCATAATGCCTGTGTGCCTATAAAATTTGGAGAGTTCCCTCGATTTCTCAAGGATCCCATCATCAGATCCTGATCTGATGACCATGGGACCACATGGGAAGTATACTGTTTTAAACAATGCCCATAATATTTGAGAGTTGGTCTTAATTTTCCTGGGATCCCATCATCAGATCTTGACTTATACCTTCCATCATCAACTCAGTAACATGAGATGGTAATTGTCCGGCACAAATATCTGAATTGCGTTAGAAAACTTATGAAAAACATAGTATGTGGCTATAAAATTTGAGGGTTGCCCCCGATATCCCTGGAACCCCATCATCAGATTCTGACTTGTGACAATAGGACCACCTCAGGAGAAATCGGTGAACATACATAAAAAATACATGCAAACGAACATATAACCTCCTCTTTTTTTTGAAGTCGGTTAAAAAAACATTATAATTATGAAGGAAACGACTTATTTGCATTACTACTATAGCTTTACTTATTCATTTGCGGGATATGCAGGGAAGTTTTTTCTTACTTACTTACTACTTTCACTTATTTTTTAGTTTTAGTCAATATATCATATAGCCTCATACAATTTCATTCGTCACACTCTTGGTTTGCGTGGGCGACCTCAAGATAATTTAGGGCAGTGGTGGTTTACGTGAAGGTTCGTTACGGTCATATATGTATACCTTAGCGTTGCACTGCCGAGAATAGATAGATAGATGTAGTACGCTATGATCATCTTAGTACTTACTTGGCATGTGAATGATTTGATGTAAATTGTATAATTTTCAAAATCGAAAAGTTTTTTTAATATTTTCTCTACCGACTTCAAAAAGGAGGACGTACTCAATTCGACTGTATGTTATTTTTTTATGTGTATTACCTCATAACTTTCTTATAGGTGAACCGATTTCGCTGATTCTTTTTTTACTTGAAAGCTGGTACTTCTCGTGTGGTCCCATATAAATTTTATCAACGTCTAACCAATAGTTTTTGAGTTATCCATATTGAATAATAATAATAATAATTTATATTGAAGTCGGAAGTACAAAATTTTTTATTTTATATTATTGAATACCACTCCACTCATAAGTCTGATTTGAAAATAGTCCTTCAGTTACCATCTTCCTTTTTGGGCCCATTTTTAGTCGTTATGGTGGTCGAACCGCGACCTCACTTATTATGCTAATTATCAAGAAAGCCCACATATTGTGACGGGCAACTACGGAACCCTACCTCTACATTTTGCGTGGCCCGATACGAACTTGGCCTTTTTTTTGCTCTAATTTTGCTAACGGTTTTTATTCAAACTCAGGGACCCAGGCGTTGAATCTCTGTACTCTGATTACTACTATATACTATCCAGAAAACAAAGTATTTATTAATAGAATCAGGCGTTACTTTGCGGAAATCCATTATATTAAAGTTGTAAATATTTACAACTTTAAAGTATTTATTATTCTTGTTAGTACAACAATCCTTCTACTCTACAGTTCATTTCGAAGAATGTGTTTTAAATACAATGAATAAAAGAAGTTTGATATTATTCATTATACATTTAAGAAAATAAAATACTTACACTATTTAACCGAGTCGAATTCATAATTAATTTTCAGTGTCTATTTACAATACGAATATATAATACTGTTGTAACAATAAATAGTTCTATTGTGTTGGTTTTATAAATTTCTTACTATTATTAAATTTTATAGCATTATTTAAAGACCAGACTTATACATACTACATAATCTTATAGCATCCTTTATATGGTAGATAGGTGCGAGAGCCCAGCGGAATATCCTTCCTACAACTGGACAATCCCATGTCCAGCGGTTAACTTTGAAAATGTAATGAAATGAAAAGATGAATAGAAAAAAGAAATACCAGACTAGACATAAATTATGGCACTATCGCTGTGTACTGACAAAATTTCACTTCCGATATAAAGCTGTATTGTTTGGTTAGTTTAAAAGATTAGAAATAATAATAATTTTTGATTAAAATAAGAATGCTGTCTGTATTTAGCGACCTACGGAGAGGACAATGCTCTAGGTTTCAATGGATTTTAGTAGAACCACAGTAACCGACACAGCCCAACTAATTAGTAAGCTAAAGTGGCAATGGGCCAGCCATATAGCTCAAAGAACCGACAACCGATGGGGAAGAAAGATTATCAAGTGGCAGCTTCGTACCGGTAAGCGAAGTGTGGGGCAGCCCCTCACTAGATGGAGTTATATGCAGGTGAGATATGCAGGAAGTCAATGGAAGCAGGTGGATCAGGACCGTCCTTTGTGGCATTCCTACGGGGAGACCTATGTTCAGCAGTGTACTTTTGAAGGGTTGTAACGATCATGATGGTGAAATTAAAAACGGTTCTTTTTGAGATTTTTAACGACGGTTAATAATTTTTGTTTCAATCACTTTTTTCAGCTATTCATGTTTTCCCCTGGAATCAAGTCCAAATTCAGTGGTCGTACGCTGGCTTATAACATATGTTATATGTACTAAGTTTTATATCATCAAATAAAAAATAAGAAAGTTTTATTACATGAATACTTAGCGGCGTAGCAAGGGGAGGTCTGTTATCGGTTGGCAGATTTAGGAGGAAGCCATTTTGCGAATGCAAGTCAGCTCACAGCACAACGATACCAGAAAAAATCTCAAAAATACAAAAAATTGATGTATGTAGCTGAATAATTTTGCTCAAAATATTATAAATAACATATTTAAATATTGTGAATATTAATGCTCTTTATGTAATTAAATACAATTTAATAGATCATATTTATGTAAATTTGCACGCCTAAATGTATGCTGAATACATCGCTATGTGTAGTCTACAAAATAATAATAATAATTTGAATTTTTTGTAAAGCAAATAATTGCTTAATTTACTTAAGTACTGGCAATAAGCCAATGTAACGTCTGAGTGATCGAGATCACTGCTCACTTCAATGATTTTATTGGAAGATGAGAAATTTATAATTTGAATTTCTTGTAAAGCAAATAATTGCTTAATCAGCTTATGTATTGGCAAAAAATCAATGTAACATTTTAATGATCCAGAGCACTTGCTTACTTCAATGCTTTGTTGGAAAATAACGACCCAAATAACAATATTTTATTACGTAAGGCTTCTTTTTCACCGCTTTAAATTAATACTAACGGGAATAATGAATAATTAAATTATTATAAGCGATCGTAGCGTAATGGTTAAGGGTACGGACCGTGGATTTAAATTCGTGAGTTGATAAACGCCTGGTAAACGCGTTGGTATTCGACTACTGTCGTGAACCGTCCTTAAAATGCATTATAAGTTTACTTGGCGTAATAAACGGGAATATTAGTAATGCACTAATAGTATTATAAAATTATAAGATATTTTTCATGCAATAATCATCGTAATTCAAAACTATGGACATCTTGATTTCTTATATTTACGCAAACACTACACATTTAAATAAAATTAGTTTTATTTTAATGTGTAGTAAAACCAAACAATAGTAATAAATAATATAGCTGCAGCTATATTATGGTTGTAGCACAAATGGGTCAGCTCGACCGGAGTAGGACCACGCTCTCACAGAATACCATCGTAAAATAGCAACTTAATACTGCTGTGTTCGTATAGTGAGTGTAGAGAACCGGAGTTATTACTGAAAATAAGGCACTCTATGCCTTCTTTTCAGTAAAAAGTGTATCCGACATTTAGTCAGGTACTTAGTACTTAGTCCTCAGGGGCGACAACGCATCTGCATTTTGATTCTTAATCAAGGATAGATGTAGGTGTCTAAGGGTCGTAGCATCTACTTACCATCAGGTGGACTGTGTGCTTGTTTGTCATTTTTATTCTATAAAAAAATTGCATTGATAAAACAAAATCATATTCACTTTATAGTGGTTTAAATTATTTGCGAACTGGTACAAATTTTCCTAGATAAAGTTATCTTATATTTTGCGTAAACGGGGCAAATTATTCGCATCTAGCGGTACATTGTCTGATGTAACCGTAATAAAAAGCTTTTTTTATTGTATAAACAGTTTATCTACCATAATATGCCACTAGTAAATCATTTCATTTATGTATATTAACCTTTAACTATGGACACTTATTTTTTGTAACACTAGCATGGACATAGGATAGGGTCTGAAAGACTCTCACATTTTTTAGGGTTGTTTTATACAAAAAAACAAGAAAAGGCACTTTTCAGTCTTAATTGGCACTGAGATCACTTAAAGTTCTATTAAATAATTATTTATTTTAAAAATCAACGTAATTATATTTTTTTCATAAAATCTAATCAATTTTCAATTAAAAAAACAACAATTTTCGTTCTGAATTGCAAACGAAAAAAACTGACAGAGGGACAATTACCCTATAATTATTAGCATGCTTTACACTTGGATTTTTATATGTTACACATTTGTATGCTGTCTTTCTGTGGAGTCTTGTTGGGCATAGGTTACAAGGTTTTCTCGTCCCTTGCTCTTCTTCATCAGCTTGGATATCATATGGGAGCGCGTCACCACCAAAAATGCGCTTTATGGTGATTCTCAATTCTCTTGGTAATTCTTTGGTCGAGATGTAACGTCTTTGCATATTTGGAACTTCTAGAGAACGAGCTAATTTCTTTATAAAGATACCTTGGTCTATTTCCTTATTTTGATGTTGAGCATGTAACATGCTAGCATTGACAACGCTCAAGTCAAGAATTCAAAAAAAATTACCATAAGAGGGATCATCTAAACGCAATATTTTTGTCGGTCTTTGTACTGAAATGTTTTGTTCTAATGGTCGTTTTGACCCGGAAGAACTTGGTCGACTATTTTCGGCCATTTTAGTATCACTTGTATAACCAGATCTAAAAATGGCAATTATTTTATTGGATAAGGCAAATCCTACCTAACGGGAGAGGCCAATGTCCAGTAGTGGACTTTTACGAGCTCACGAAGAAGCATTCTTAGTGTACATTTCATATTATTCACCGGGAGGAATTTCTTTTTAAAGAGGGTTGTATAGTAATTGCAGGTGCCCGTAAATGCAGTAGCCCTTTGCTTGGTTTAGATGGTTACTACGTGCAGCTTTAAACTGAACAAACTATATAACTAAATACTATAATAATTGAAATCTGTATACTAATCTGAAATCTGCACACATTTGAATATATACTATATCTAATAAATCCATTTGAAATTATTCCAAATGACATTAATATGGCGATGCGTGTGGAAGTGACAGAGCAGCTAATGAGTTTGACGTGACATGTGCGGTTCGGCTCGAACGAGCAGAATAATTATGATTTTGCAATTAAAATAATAGTTCGCAATAATTATTATATTAATATGTACACATCAAAAATTGAACTTCCTTTTTAATAAATATTATAAAAGGTTGACAACATGCATAAATTTTTGTAAATATAAGTACATTTTTGACAGAAATTACCAAGTTAATAACAACACTCCTAGCATTTTTTCAACAAACTCATATCAACATTTTATGGTACTTCTTGACACGGACGAACATGAAATAAAAACAATTATTTTAAATATGAAAACTGATTTTAGCGTAAGTAGAAATAATGTTTCTACTTTCTTTCTAAAAAGGTAAAGAATTTTACTAGTCCCTGCCATTACATATATATCTAACCTTTCCCTTAAAACTGGTAAATTCCCCAAGTGTTTTAAACTAACCGAAATTCACCCTATTTACAAGAGTGGTGACGCGGGCTTTATCAATAATTATAGACCCATTTCCATTCTTCCCACTATATCAAAAATACTAGAAAAAGTAATCAACAAACGTTCGACTGATTAATTAGGGAGACATAATCTGTTATCACATTGCCAATATGGATTTCGACCAACACGCTCTACTCTTGACCGTAAAAAGGAAGTAGTTGTTATATTCCTTGACCTAGCTAAAGCATTTGACACAGTCTCCGTTTCACTCTTGTTGAATAGGCTAGAAGATCTTGGAATAGGAAAAACATAGCTGAAACTATTCTCTGCCTATTTATCGGGTCGATATGAGAGGGTATGGATTGGTGGTTGCTGCAGTGATGATCTTCCCATATCGTATGGTGTACCACAGGGTAGTATACTTGGTCCCACGCTATTTCTTACATATACAAATTCCCTATGTTATCTAAAAATAAACAATGGGAGGATCATTGCCTTTGCGGATGACACGGCTCTTCTTTTCCAGACAGATATGTACATGTTCTGAGGTATTTACCCTCGCACAAAAGGTGTTTGATTTAATAAATAAATGGCTAAGAGAAAATAACTTACATTAATGTCGATAAAATAAAATACATAGCATTTACTACCAAAAATATCACTGTATCTGAATTAGAATACTTCCGCATTACAGCTCACTTTTGCTACCAAATTGATAGCCCTTGCTCTTTTTACTCTTTCTAGAACGGATTGCATAAAATATCTCGGCGTAATGATAGATAACAACCTAAGCTTTCACCTTTATTTTGACCTGTTTAGTACAAGGATACGTAAGTTAATATTTATTTTTAAATGCCTACGTCGTGTTGCAGATTTTAATGTAATAAATAGTATACTTTGCACTATATCAATCATTGTTGACATATTGGTTTATCATCTGGGGAGGGGTACCTGAAGTGATCATATTGCAATTAGAAAGGGCTCAGAGGGCAGTATTAAAAGTTAGCAATTCTCTTCCATTCCTTTATTCTACAACAGACCTTTATCTACACTGTAATATCTTATTTGTTCGCAAATCGTTTATTTTGCACACTACGCTATTTCAACATTCTATTATACAATATGAGTCCTCCAATAATGATAAAAGTTTTTTTTTTTTATAGAATAAGGGTGACAAACGAGCACACAGTCCACCTGATGGTAAGTGGTTGCTGTGGCACATAGAAATCTACATCTATCTTCGTTTGCGAATTTAAATGCAGATGCGTTGTCAGCCGTGAGGACTAAGATAGAATGCCTCTTTTCCAGTAAAAGGGTCTCCGGTTCTCTACACTCACCATACGAAACACAGCAGCATTAAGCTGCTATTTTACGCTGGTATTCTGTGAGAGCGTGGTCCTTCCCCGGTCGAGCCGACCCATTCGTGCTACAACTATACTATTAATATAGCTGCAGCATGGCTCTACCACGTAAAGAATATGTAGTTTTTCCACGTAAATAAATATGTAGTTTATCCCAGTAAGTGTCTAAAGACACAATGGTCATATAGATTTTTCTGCTTCCTGGGAGGTAACCTTTATAATAAATTGAATAAAATTTTATCAATTTACTCTCTACCAAAATATGCATGTAAACAAGAATTACAGAAGTGGTTGCTAAATATCGAATACAAGGCTGCTGAAAATCTACTGACAGTATTATCCTAAAAACACATAACCTAATACAAACACAAACACACACACACACCCTGGTGAAATATTTCTTATTTTTGTATTTCTCTTGTAGTATATTTGGGAAATATAAATATGTGCAATCCGTTAGGGTGAGGGCTTAGTGTTGTATAACACAGGGATTACCATAGTATGGACACCAGTCTCTAAAAATGTCACAGATTGTCTACAAACGTATTATTTGAGTAGTTATGTGAAATTTTATACCTTTGTGAAGAGGAAAAACATATTTATATTATGTTATTATTATTATTATTTTGGATTCCAAATTTCGGAGGTGTATTCCAAAACGCTGCGTACAAAAGTGCAATATAGAATTTAAGAGTTTTATGCTTTTAAAATCAGCTGATAACCTTGATATAAAATCCAGCATTTTGTTAGTTATAAATTATAAAAATTTTAAAATGTATCTTAAGTTTATGTATTTCCAATAGGAGTGTTTCATATTTTCTGCAGCAAGTTGCCGCTTCAGCAATGAGGATTTATATTTGGATTTGAAACTACCCGTACTCATTTTATTTTTCAGAGTAAGGGAAAAACTGTTCCATATTCTTGCAGCAGTAAATTTAAAACATTTTCTATACTGAGTTGTTTTATGCTTTGGCATCTTCAACAGCTTTAGTGCGATTTTAAAGGCTTTTGAAAATCTTTATGAGTTCTATCACTCATATATTTATATACTATGTTAAGTAAAACAAAATTGAAGTAAATTTAAAGTCTATGTACCGCTCTGCTGGGCATATTCCTCGTCTCAGTTCTGAGAGCGTTTTTGCGCAAGGAAATGTCTGCCGCGCTAGCCCATTGCGTATTAGCGGAATTCACATGTCTTCTGCATTTTTTTTAGTTTCTCGGGAAATGCGCTATCACTATATTTTTTTTACCGCAGTTAAGTGCCATGTTAAGTAAACGTTTTTTTATTTAGAGACGGGGTAATGAATTCTATTTTGGGTTAAATCAAAAACGAATACAGGCCTTTTACACTCGTTATATAGTTTTCTCTGTGTACGAATTCAGTCTTAGATCAAAATTAGAGCTTTAGTAATTAAATTGTAATAGCACTTGAAAATCACACAGAAGTAATACGTCTTCTTTCCTTTTTTCTTTAAAAACGCTACCCTCTCATTAGGATGTCCGCTTTTCCTCACTATAATTTTGTTTTCAGCAGGAAACTGAGGAATTACTAAATATATTTAAATACATATTATATATTTAAATATATTTAGATTCCACCCGAGCGAAGCTGAGGTGGGTCGCTCGTAAATCTATACTTATAAATAAAATTGGAGTGTCTGTCTGTAATATCGAAATAACTGCCTTATATTAAGTTGAGGGAGTTATTAGCACGCCATTAAGACATGAATATCCATTTTTAAAACTTTTGTATGTAACGTTGGAGATATTTTTTGAAAAAAAAAAGATAAAATAAATTGTCCCTGATTACACCCACATTTTAGATACAACCTAGGTGAAGCCAGGGCAGGTTGCCAGTAATAAATAAAATAAATTCAATAAATATCTATTAATCAATATTTTGTATGCATCATATACTTTAAGTGACAAACTCTTATTTATATTTGTTTTATTTTATTTTATTATATTTACATGTAATTGATTTCTCGGAAATGGTTTTTCTAGGTTGGTTTCCATCATTATTTTATTTTAACAGATATGAATATTTAAAAACAAAAAGGTATTAATTTTCTCGTCTTTTAAGAAAATACAATTTGAAAGTTTGACAATTTTTATTTTCATTAGGCGTACTCCCTTTTCTTCGCAATATAACTAAAGCTGAAAATTATACAGAAACTGGATTTTGGAATGAATATAAAGTTTATAACTCAATAAATAGGACGCAGCAAAATTACAAAGTAAAACTTTATCATCATCGAAAATCTTGCAGATTTCTCTCTACTTACTTTGACGAAATTTTGGCAGTCGTTTTATTTAACAAGAATAAGGATGTAATGTAATATGTAACAGAATGTAATAAACAAATAATTTGATTTGTTCTAATTTGTATTGTACCTAATTCAATGACTGGTGTTACGATCGCCAATTCGTGGTGATAGCAGTGAATTCTCCCCACTATGGGAGAAGCTCATGTCCAGTATTGGGCTGTTTGTGGGCTGGTGTAGTGAAGAAGTAAAGTATTTTTTAACTTATTGTAATAGAAAATAATATCGGATATAGTTATTCATATGTTATAGATAAATTATTGTGTAAAGTGTGAAACGAGTAAGTAGTACATAAAAATAAGCATGAAGTCATAATAAAATTAGGAGAGGATTCTTCAAGCTTAAATCAGGCATTATATTAAAAAGAATTTACGTATTGACTCCGTGGTGCGGTGACTTAGCAATGAGATTCGAGGTTCGAATCTACTGCAGAATAAGTATTTGTATGACCTACAAATAATTGTTCCGGGTCTGTACATTTGTCATTGTTTGTGTGTTGCGATCGCTAATCCACCTGGTATGCGTAGCGGTTGGGACAAGTACAGCAGTGGATTTTTACGGAAGAATAAGTGATACGAAAACTTAGTCTAAACTTGGTTAGTATTTATATATTGAGCAAAAACTATACTAATATTTGAAAATGGGCCAAATTAAGAGCACCCGACGAGCGTGTATGCGTGCTTTAATATGGATGTGAAGGAGGCGAGAGAGGTGTTTCAGGATTGTGCCAAATGGAAGTCCATAGTCTCTGCCTACCCCTCTGGGTGACAGGCGTGAGTGTTCATGTATGTATGTATGTAAATTTAAAATACACTGTCAAGTCGAATTTTTATAAAAAACAGTATTTTTTTCAAGAAAATCAGTGTAATTTCTTCCAACATTCATTGAATCACTGGCAGCTTGGCGGCATATACTCGTAGTTCTATCTCTAGTTATCCTCACATCAATGTAACATCATCACTCGCATACGAAATAGTTACATACAAATCACTATTCAATGAAATTATTCCATGATCGTCATAATATTCGTTATGAGACTAATGTTCTTCCAAACTTGTTAATAAGCAATCAAGCCACCCAAAATCACTGGTACAAGGGTAACAACCTATTGATTTTCACAAATGTGGTGCTTGCTTACAATAGCACACATTACTTACACTACACAGAAATTGGACGGGCGAAGAATGTGTGCTACTTTGAGTAACTAATTTAGCTCAAGTATAATAAAAAACTTAAGAAAAGCACGAATTTGGAGGACATCTGGACTTCAGTAATGTTTAAAATGATATCCAGGAAGATCGTGCGTGTAGTATCGAAGCAATTATCGCGAGTATTTGTATCACTGGATAAACATAACAGATTTGAATTACAGGCAATCTAAATGAATAGATTTACGTTGAAAGCATTTCTTATATGTTGAATTTCTTTGACTGACCGGGTTAAGTGTTTCATTCCGATGCATGATAAAGCATATCCATGCAGCACCAGTGTAGCAATAAACTCGTACCGGCATTCTCCCATCACCTGTTCAATAAAAATTTATTGCATTTGCATCATACACTACCTCCATAATATTATTATTTGAAATAACTTTAATAGCGGTTACTTTCTGAAATGCTGCATATAAGTTCATTACTTATTTCATGGGATACCATTACCATTTCAGTCTATTAAAAGTCCACTTGTGGACAGTGGACTTTTCTTCCCCTATATATTGGCTCATTGGGAGGATATTTGCCATAGTTGCTCCTTACGACCCCCGTAGATGATATTGGGTAGGTATTATTCTTACACCGCCACTACACCATTTAACATATAAAGCATAAATATCATATTTGTGAGTACTTTTTAGAGAATATGTACATACTTGTACTTGTACATAAAAGCTTTAATAACCAGCTTTTTGTTATTACAGAGCTACTTATGGAAATCGGATGAATTCATAAAATAGTACAATATCGAATCATCCGTAGATTTATTGAGGAAAACTAGAGTTCACAATGTACTTTTCTTCTCTGTAAAAACATTTATTACAAAGCGTTAGTATTTAAAGGAAATATATTTAAATTACTTACATTATTCTTAAAAACTATTACAAAAGTAAAGAAATGTGATAAATGTAATAAATGAATGAAGTTCAGTCATCTAAGTCCACCGATGTATATAGGACTCTCCATAGACTGCCTTATAAGATATTGTACTGTATTTTTTATTGAATAAGGGTGACATAATAGCACATAACCCTGATGGTAAGTGGATGCTGTGGCCCATAGATCTATCCTTGATTAAGATTTAAATGTATCTTAGATCGTATCGAATAGATGTTTTCTCACCCCTGTGACTGAAAATGCCTCGTTGCAAGTAAAAATGAGTTCCCATTTTTTTTCACTCACCATACGAAATACAGCAGCATTTAGCTACTATTCTACACTGATATTCTGAGAGTGTTGTTGCTATTATTATCATTGAACAGAATGATTAAAAAAAAACCATGTCTCTGAGACCGGTTGTAACTTTGGGATCACAAAATGATGAAACAATATATTTCGATCAGTAGTTTTAGCACAAAATACAATTAAAATGATTTGCCAGTTGAGTATTTGCATCAACGTCAGTAAATACCAGATTCTCATTGGCCAGTAGTACTTTAGTATAAAATATATATAATGGGGTAACAAACGAGCACACAGTCCACCTGATGGTAAGTGGATGCTGTGATGGAATGCCTTGTTTCCAGTAAAAAGGGTCTCCGGTTCTCTACAGTCACCATGAAAGACACAGCATTAAGCTGCTATTTTACTGGCTTACTTGTATTCTGTGAGGGTGTCTACGTCTGCCCTCCACAGTCGAGCCGCGGTTTCTAATAGCTAGGCTCTTTATTATGCAATGTCAGTATTGGTTTCGATACTTTTTAATTCATTATTTTTATTCCTGGATATCATTATCCCTCTTATAATAAATAAAACTGTTGTGCTCCCACTTTCCATTATATATATGACGGCGCCTGCGCTATTGCACGTGTAGCGGCGCCGGTGTAACTAGACATAATTCTTGTAAACAACACGTGTACCGCACACCTGCGCCATTGCACTTGTTTTGCTTGTATATAACGGACGGAGCGGCCGCCGTAAGAGCGTTAAGGCTTCCCATCCCGTCGAATGGTGTTCAGCTCTCTCTCTTTGCAGACGACACTGCCCTCTACTGTAAAGGTACCTCACTACCTTTCATACGGAACAAGATCCAAGAGTCAGTTAATGACTTGGGAGCTTGATTCCAAAAATGGCGCATCGATGTGAACCCGGAGAAGAGCTCGCCGTTCACTTCAATCATAAACGACGCCGTCTCACTACTATTCCGCCAATCCGTATGCTAGGGACCCTGTCCCTGGCATACGACCATAAATATTTAGGTGTCACCCTTGACACGAGACTCACCTTCGGGCCCCATGTCAAAGAGCAACCCGCAACGCACGTTTCTATCTGAGTAGGCTCAACAGTATGCTGGGCCGACACG